>LGRX02033805.1:0-80899 GCA_001247695.2 Cymbomonas tetramitiformis | reverse complement strand
GCAATTGCCCGCCTGCGCTGGTGCTGCCGCACATGGTGCGCGCCCCGCCCGCTCGCCGCAACTACCCGCCTGCGCTAGTGTTGCCGCACATAGTGCACTTCCAATCAGCTCGCAGCAATTGCCGCCCGCCTGCGCTAGTGCTGCCGCACATGGTGCGCGCCTTGCCCGCTCGCAGCAACCGCCCGCTTGCGCTAGTGCTGCCGCACATGGTGCGCGCCCCGCCCGCTCGCCGCAACTACCCGCCTGCGCTAGTGCTGCCGCACATGGTGCGCGCCCCGCCCGCTCGCAGCAACTGCCCGCCTGCGCTAGAGCTGCCGCACGTAGTGCGCGTAGTTGGGCTGCCGGGGCAGCCACTGCCGGGGCTGCGGCCGCACGTAGTGCGCGTTGGGCTGCCGGGGCAGCAGTCGCACATAGTGCGCGTTGGGCAGCCGGGGCAGCGGCCGCACGTAGTGCGCGTTGGGCTGCCGGGGCAGCGGCCGCACGTAATGCGCGCTGGGCTGCCGGGGCAGCGGCCGCACGTAGTGCGTGCTGGGCTGCCGGGGCAGCAGCCGCACGTGGTACGCGTTGGGCTGCCGGGGCCGCGGCCGCACTGCGCGTGTGCTGGTCAGCCAGGGCAGCGGTCGCATTGCGTGTGCACTGGGCTGCCAAGGCTGCGGCTGCGTTGCGTGTGTGTTGGGCTGCCGAGGCTGCGGCCGCACTGCGTGTGCATTGGGCTATCGGAGCAGCGGCCGCACTGCGCGTGTGCTGGTCAATCGGGGCAGCGTATGTGTGTGCGGTGTGTGTACGCACACCATCCTCACCCGGTATATCTGCATCGGCAGTGGTGTCCGCAGATATATACGCGAGTGCGCGAGCACTCTCCCCGACCGGTATACACGCATCCGTCACATGCGTGCGTGTACGCACACTATGATCCTTGCCCGGTATATCCGCGCTGACGACATCCGCATCGGTAATGTCCGCAGATGCATATACGAGTGCATGCGTACCCTCCCCAACCGGTATCCATGCATCCGGCACACGCGTGTGTGTACGCACACCGTCCTCGCCCGGTATATGTGCATCGGCAGTGGTGTCCGCCGGTATATACACGAGTGTGCGAGCATTCTCCCCGACCGGTATACACACATCCGGCACATGCGTGCGTGTACGCACACCGTCCTCGCCCGGTATATGTGCATCGACAGCATCCGCAATGGTAGTGTCCGCAGATGCATATACGAGTGCATGCGCACCCTCCCCAACCGGTATCCATGCATCCGGCACACGCGTGTGTGTACGCACACCGTCCTCGCCCGGTATATGTGCATCGGCAGTGGTGTCCGCCGATATATACACGAGTGTGCGAGCATTCTCCCCGACCGGTATACACGCATCCGGCACACACGTGTGTGTACGCACACCGTCCTCGCCCGGTATATGTGCATCGACAGCATCCGCATCGGTAATGTCCGCAGATGCATAAACAAGTGCATGCGTACCCTCCCCAGCCGGTATCCATGCATCCGGCACACGCGTGTGTGTACGCACACCGTCCTCGCCCGGTATATGTGCATCGGCAGTGGTGTCTGCCGATATATACACGAGTGTGCGAGCATTCTCCCCAGCCGGTATACACGCAACCGGCACACGCGTGTGTGTACGCACACCGTCCTCGCCCGGTATATGTGCATCGGCAGTGGTGTCCGCATATACATACGCGAGTGTGCGAGCATTCTCCCCGACCGGTATACACGCATCCGTCACATGCGTGTGTGTACGCACACTATCCTTGCCCGGTATATGTGCATCGACAGCATCCGCAATGGTAGTGTCCGCAGATGCATATACGAGTGCATGCGTACCCTCCCCAACCGGTATACACGCATCCGGCACACGCGTGTGTGTACGCACACCGTCCTCGCCCGGTATATGTGCATCGGCAGTGGTGTCCGCATATACATACGCGAGTGTGCGAGCATTCTCCCCGACCGGTTTACACGCATCCGTCACATGCGTGCGTGTACGCACACTATCCTTGCCCGGTATATGTGCATCGACAGCATCCGCATCGGTAGTGTCCGCAGATGCATATACGAGTGCATGCGTACCCTCCCCAACCGATATACACGCATCCGGCACACGCGTGTGTGTACGCACACCGTCCTCGCCCAGTATATGTACATCGGCAGTGGTGTCCGCATATACATACGCGAGTGTGCGAGCATTCTCCCCGACCGGTATACACGCATCTGTCACATGTGTGCGTGTGTGCGTGTGCGCGTGTGCGTGTTGGGCTGCCGAGGCTGCGGCCGCACGTAGTGCGCGCTGGGCTGCCGGGGCAGCGGCCGCACGTAGTGCGTGCTGGGCTGCCGGGGCAGCAGCCGCACGTGGTACGCGTTGGGCTGCCGGGGCAGCGGCCGCACTGCGCGTGTGCTGGTCAGCCAGGGCAGCGGTCGCATTGCGTGCGCCAAGGGCTGCGGGGTCAGCGGCCGCTTTGTATGCGCCATGCGCTGTGAGGTCCGCACGAGATGCAGGAGCAGCGAGGTCTGTGCGAGCTACCGGGGCAGCGGCCGCATTGCATGCGCCATGTGCTACCGGGGCAGCGACAGCACTGCATGCGCCATGGGCTACCGGGGCAGCGGCTGCATATAGTGCGTGATGGGCTACCGGGGCAGCGGTTGCACTGCATGCGCCAAGGGCTGCGGAGGCAGCGGCCGCACTGCATGCGCCAAGGGCTGCGGGGTCAGCGACCGTACTGCATGCGCCATGTGCTACCGGGGCAGCGACCGCACTGCATGCGCCATGGGCTACCGGGGCAGCGGCTGCATATAGTGCGTGATGGGCTACCGGGGCAGCGGTTGCACTGCGTGTTGCCACACCTATCCCAATTCCAGAATCATCACAATAAGCCAATGCTGATGTATGCTTGACAGCCGACGACGTTCCAAGATTATCATCATCCACTTGCTGCCGCCGGTGATATATCAACGCCGATACTGAAGGCGAAGTAGCATGCACGGCTGATGATGATTGTGTACACGTATATATAATACCGTCGGCTGATGATTCGACTTGGTCAATATCTGCAGTGGTATCATGACCAAGATGTGATGACGATATATGCCCGACAGGCGTATTGCTAATATCACATATAGGTAGATCGTGTGATGATAGTTTGGCACATTCAAACAATGCCAATAATTCGGTGCATGTCGGTGATAGCGGTGATGATTCGACTTGGTCAATATCCGCAGTGGAATCATGACCAAGATGTGATGACGATATATGCCCGACAGCCGTATTGCTAATATCACATATAGGTAGATCGTGTGATGATAGTTTGGCACATTCAGATAATGCCAATAATTCGGTGCATGTCGGTGATAGCGGTGATGATTCGACTTGGTCAATATCCGCAGTGGAATCATGATCAAGGTGTGATGACGATATATGCCCGACAGCCGGCGACACTCCATCACGACACATTATATATGAATGCGGAGGCGGCTCTGGAGGTGGCGAATCACCATGATCATCACTGATCCGCACTTTCCCCCCCCCTTGAAGGTGATGGAGGCACGGCGCGCAAGTGACGTCCTCATCATCATTATCATCATCATCATCATCATCAGTTGTTGCTAACGTGTCGTACGACAATGAGCATGCTGAACGCTGCATTCCTCCAGCAACGTTAGCATCGGCAGCAACCTCAGCATCGCAACTCCAGAAGTCATCCTCCTCCTCTGGGTCCGGCGACTCCTCAACCGCATCCACCGCAGCCCAGAAGGCATCGTCATCCATAGCCAATAAGTCGGATGGAGTTACGGATAATAGCGTCACCCCTCTGGGTGACGCCGCGATATCCGGAGCGGAAATGCGTGCTGCTGCTGGATCATCGGGCGAAGCCACACACTGAGCCGTCGAAATCTCAGAACAACTACCACTTATCGGCAGCGCCAGCTGCTGTCGTAACCGTTGTTGACGTCGTTTGGCGATCCGATGCTGGCGCCGATGCTTGGCGATCAAACACCGCGTGTACGTAGCCAACTCCACCGTGCGCTGCTGGTCGTACGCACCAGTGCTCAAGGTCTGTGGATGCAACATACACGGCTGCATTGGTGACACCGGTAACGACACACCGGAATGCACACCCGTACCAGCGAACAAGCCGGTATTCGGACAGTACAGACGGCGACAACCCTTGATACAGCGATGCGACCATCCGTGGTTGTTGATGATACGCGTGCGCCGGCAGCTGGTGTTGATGACTCAGCTTTCGCAGATTTTGCAAATTCTGCAGTTGCAGGGACAACAATTGCTGTTGTTGCTGCGCCAAGAAACCGGCATTTGGCACGTACGACTCCGCTGAGTACTGCGCGGCATGTACGACATGTCCAGCACCCACAGCATATAACGATGGTACAAACCCGCCGTAGCAACTTGCTGATGGAACGCCGCGCATGGGTGACGACAATAAACCCGTCGCCGATGCAAACGCTGCCGATGGTCCGATGGTGAAGTCGCTCCCAAACTCGCGTGACGATATCATCGGCACAGAGCTCTATTATCGGCACAAGTCTTTAGTTAATGAACGTGTCTAACTGTTCGACACGATTTCCTCGCCCAAAGGCGGAACATTCAAGCTAAAATTTATGTTGGTACAGGGTTGTAGAACGCTAGTACCAACGGCGAGTCGTGAACCGCGACCACGCTGATACCAGTTATTCGGGGTGTGAGGACTGAACCAGTCTCACAGGTATGTAAGCAAATGTTCACTTACAGGTAATATGATGCCATGATCATAGGATGTACAGACCGTACATGGATAATATCGGATACAATGCAGGGAACCTAGTTCAGTCCTACAAAGAGATATATATTGCTGTAAGCATGATATATATGAATGAATCGGATCTTTTTTTTTATTTACTCTTTTGGTCAAGTTGCCTAACAGCCACAGAGGTGGCTGCCATGTACGACAAATTTAAACTCAACCCCGAGAGCTTGCACAGCTCTCTACTTAAGGTAACTCGTCCTTACCATGCCACTTCATGTGTTCAGTCATTGCTGACTGCAACAACCAATCAGCTGGGATCTGTCATAAGTACTTAGATGTTTCTGACTGTCACCTCCCAAGTCTCTCATTTGAATACTCACAGATCTGCTGATGTGACTGTATAACTGAGGTCCTCCTCGATTCCCTCCAGTTATGTTCGACTGATCGAATCCTAAATGGTTTCCACCAATTCTCTCAAGTCTGATCTGCTGTAGGTGCAGATATTCAAATGTCACATTTGAGTCAGTCACTTCTGTCGGTCACCTTTGTCAATTCTTCCAGTCACCTGTGTCATTCGGTCATGCTGGTGACTGTCATCATTTCCGGTTGGTGACTGTCATCGTTTCTGTCACTCGTCAATCTGACACGCCTGTCTCTCGTACTGACTCGTGATGTACCCTAGTACAGCTTTCGCCTCCAAACAAAAGGGGTACGAGAAAGATAGCGCACCTTTAATGTGTGGCACCTCGGACTTGCACCGAGATCTCCAAACCAAGATGGTTTGGTGCTCTACCTTTGAGCTAGTGCCACAAAATTCTGTTCGGCCGAAGATTGTCAGCACGGCCGTCAAGCTCACTTCCAGCGAAGACTACCTCGAAGCACACGCCTCTTCCGAGTAACTCAAGCATGCCGAGCTTGACGGGAAGCGAAGTAAACGCGCCAACTCCTGCGCCATCTGGCGTTGGCTGTGCATCGAGTGAAATGTGGGATGAAAGCCGGGATGGTCAATCGGAGCAGCTGGACGCTGAATCCTGGCCGGCAGGGCTGCAGGAGGCCAGTTCTGGCAAGCTGGTGGGGCTGCAGGAGGCCAGTTCCGGCAAGCCGGTGGGGCTGCAGGAGGCCAGTTCCGGCAAGCCGGTGGGGCTGCAGGAGGCCAGTTCCGGCAAGCCGGTGGGGCTGCAGGAGGCCAGTTCCGGCAAGCCGGTGGGGCTGCAGGAGGCCAGTTCCGGCAAGCCGGTGGGGCTGCAGGGTGGGGCTGCAGGAGGCCAGTTCCGGCAAGCCGGTGGGGCTGCAGGAGGCCAGTTCCGGCAAGCCGGTGGGGCTGCAGGAGGCCAGTTCCGGCTCGCCAGTTGAAGCACCGAGCATGCACACTTTCATGAAGCGAGGTACAAGGCCCATGTCACGACTGTCGCAGAGGGATTCATATGCAGAGAGTTCCTCCAGGTTACCGAGTGCGAATTCCGTGGCAACATCTCGCGGCCACCATAGCGCCTCATCAGGTGCCGGCTCCCTCATCACCTCTTGCTTGCGTCATCATGTCTATTGCCAAATGGGTACGGTGGGTTAACCCACCGTAACGACGATTTTAAACAACCCAAAGTTCCTATGTAACGGCGTATATGGTCCCAAACCCATGTTTCATGGCACTCATTAAGAGTCCCTTCGAACATGGAAAACGTACGTTGCACTATTCTAAGTTGTTTTCGATGTGTAAGAGGCGCACGAAGTTGCCAAGTATTATGGTGGGTTGGGAAATTTGCTTACGGTGGGTTTACACGTGTCACAAATATTGGTAGATCCGTGCCGTACGGAGGGAGGCGCTAGTATGCGATCTTAGGGTTGGCACTTCATATGTGATAGTTGACAATGTTAAGTTTTTATGTACATCACTTGGGGAGGCATGTGCATATCGTAGGCATGCTACGTTACCATGGGGGTGTGGGGATTCATTAAGCCCTAAAATTGGCTAAAATCCTTTATTTTCATAGGGTTTCGTGGGGGGGATAAGTTCACGTCATTGGGTACTGCTCAAGCAGCTGCAACAGTTTATACATCAAAATACATTCATAGACCAAACGTTTGTCATCTCAACAAGGCAATTCGTTGTGTGTTAAGCGTGTGTATTGTCATGTATTCACCCAAGTGCAAATACGCGGTGATGAAGACGAGGGACTTCGCGTGCTTGTCTGCGTCATATTCGAACGTCGTTTCGAATCGATTGCCAGGTGCTTTGTCCGGGTCACATGCGGTCAGTCGAGCCTTCAAGCTATAGTCAAGGGGGTTGAGGCATTGCCCGCCAAACTCTTGGACAGCCCATTCCCGCGCCCACACGCACCAGCGGGAATGTATAACTCACACCCTATTATTTTCTCACGTTTTCTCAAGTTGAGCGCAATAGGAGGCATGTTTAACAGCGTCTGCCGCCAAGTCTATTGACCCCCGAGTACTTTTAGTATTGGTTTTAGGTGTCTAGTTGGTCACTATAATGTCACATTTCTTGCGGAACCGCGTAACGACCCCGTTACGCGCCAAAAGCGTAGGGTTGGTTTACCCACCGTAACACGCTGTTACGGTGGGTAAACCCACCGATCTGGCAATAGACAATCATCATGCTCCGCAGAGGGTTGTAGGGTTTTAGGCGGGCGCGAGGTCAGATCTGCCAAGCTGGAATCATCGAGTTGGAGGTGGCATGAATCCTAGGGTCCCGAGTGCTTGCATCCGCCCGCATTTCTCCGGAACGCGCCACGTGCGCGCTCCTGGCGCTTCCCCCGCTGCATTTGCCTCGAGGTTTGCCGGGATGCAACTGAGGCGGCGGGGAGGAGGAGCTGCTACTTTGTGGGACAGGAGCCAGCACTTCCGGCCAGAAATATAAAACGCCAAAGACCCCCAGGATGACGCCCCAGGCAGCAGAGCCGGGTCATACGTGGGAGCGAGGGCGGCTCCTGGACCTACACTGTACCCTGTCAGGTTGTACGTTGTGCTGTCGACTGTCAGAGAGTGTCCGGTTCTTAAGCTTCCGCTTGCCGTTCTGGTTCCTGCACAATTTCACCGCAGAGCGATCTGCGAGCTGAATTCCGCTGAATTCCAGCTTGGCACTTTCCGTCGCCAAAATGTGAAGCCGGATGATTGTGATTCGCGATCTTGCCCCTTCCAGCCTTCCTTTGCTCCCTTGCGTCTTTTCTCCCCGATTCTACCCTTGACCCTGTTGCCGGTGCTGGCTTTTGACTGGTTGACTTTAGCGGCATACTTCCAGTGAAGTAACGACGTGCGCCGAGTCCCTGAAGTGTGTCCGAGTACTCACGGTCTGAGCTCTGCCCGTCTTCCGAATGCTGTTTCGAAGTGTGCAGCTCCCGCAGATCGTTCGCAGTGGCAAGACTCACGCAGTGTCGACCCAGAGACCTGATTGGGTCATTGGGCGTATGCAGAGCGTTCATGAGCATAGGGAGTGATGCTGTGGAGTGGAACAGGTCCCCCCGAATGTGCAGCACTTCCCCGAGGATGTGCAGCAGGTCCCCCAGCAGAACGCAAGGGCCGCGGCGCAAACCATCACCCGCGGTGTCCTCCAGCCACGCAGCCAGCCCCGCCTCATAGGGGGGCATCGCGTGCTGTCTCACACTGTGCGCAGCTTACCGAGATTCTTCCCCATCGTTGCACCAGGTTCAGCCCTCTCCTCACATCTCCAATCAAAATCCCTGCCTTCGAAGCCGGCAGCCTGTGGACTGCCGGGCGCCTTTGCAACCGGTTGGGAGGTGTGATCTGTGACAGAAAGGCCCTAAAACATAGACATCTGTGCGGATGGAGAGCTTCCTTTTGAAGAGATCCTCATGTGTCTGTGTATGCCGATTTCCAGACCATCCATCCTCTGAGATGGAACGAAATCCACCGAAATCATCTTGGGCTCCCTTGCGCACCTGCCTGAGGATCAGTAGCTTCAGCGCCTACGTCGGGATGGAAGACCCGAGCTTTCAGAGCTTCCGGGCCTGCGTGGCGAAGGAGGCCCTGTATGATGTCTGCCTATAAAAGACCGCCGCTCCCTGCACAAACTGCGCCACCCCACTCCGAGCTGATTCGGCGAGCGTGTTCCATCTTTTGATGAGAATGCTGCGCGGGCGTTGCGTGCGGGCGCACTGGCTGCTGCAGGCGATCCATCAAGCTTGCCGGTCGAAGCCCAGGTGGCTAGCTATGCCCCAGAACAGTCCTTGCAAGCATACGGGCACATGGTCTCCTCGAAGGGCTCACCTACTCCGAGGTACAAGCAAACAAGCGCCCGAAGCCCCTTTCTTGCACCCGGGTTCAAGATCCGCGTTGTCATCAGTGGCCTTCTCGGGGATGTTATTCCCAGTTACCCTAAGCCGTCGGTGTTTTACCATCTCCGATTTGCGCCCGCTCCTCCCCATCCACGACCGTAGACCACATGAGGAGAGAGTGCATTGAATATCGATTCTCGGCCCGCTTGCCTTCGTGAACCGGCGCGGTGCTAAGAAACGTTGCGGATTTGTGTGTCAGATATCGGCAAGATCGAGGTCAGCAAATTGTGCGGGCCGCCGCTCCGCAAGCAGAGCCGGAAGACGACACATCGGAGAAGAGTCACATGGCGGACTTGAACCCTGCAGAGCCCCTCCTGACGGATCGTGAATACTGGTACAATTATTCCCTTGTTCTAGTCCGAAGTTTCACCACATGCGCTCAGTTTTTCACAGCTGACTGCGCTTTTGTCATCTTATCTTGACTGTCACTTGGTAGTCAGCTGAGGGCAGCCTATCAGGAAATGCATCTCTATTCTATGATGCATAGATAGTCTGAAGCGAAGCTTTCCCTCTACCACAGATCGCATTGTGTCATTACAGCCTCACAGATCACAGCGTGCCATTACAGCGTCACAAATCACGGAGTGTCATTACAGCGTCACAGATCACAGCGTGTCATTACAGCGTCACAGATCACGGTTTGTCATCACAGCGTCACAGATCACAGCGTGGCATTACAGCGTCACAGATCGCAGTGTGTCATTATAGCGTCGTAGATCACGGAGTGTCATTACAGCGTCAAAGATCACAGTGTGTCATTGCAGCGTCACAGATCACAGTGTGTCATTACGCTGTCACAGATCACATTGTGTCATTATAGCGTCACAGATCACATTGTGTCATTACGTGTCACAGATCACAGTGTGTCATTACGGTCACATCACCATTAACGTTACGGCATCACGGAGTGTCATTACAGCGTCACAGATCACAGCGTGTCATTACAGCGTCACGATCACAGTGTGTCATTGCAGCGTCACAGATTACATTGTGCCATTACAGCGTCACGGATCACGGAGTGTCATTACAGCGTCACAGATCACAGTGTGTCATTACAGCGTTACAGATCACGGAGTGTCATTACAGTGTCACAGATCACATTGTGTCATTACAGCGTCACAGATCACGGAGTGTTATTACAGCGTCACAGATCTCAGCGTGCCATTACAGCGTTACAAATCACAGTGTGTCATTACAGCGTCACACATCACGGTTTGTCATTATAGCGTCACAGATCACGGAGTGTTTTTACAGCGTCACAGATCACAGCGTCTCATTACAGCGTCACAGATTACATTGTGCCATTACAGCGTCTGTGCTAGGGTAAGTCACGAGACAGTATGATGGCGCGTCAGAGCTACGAGTGACGGGTACGATGACAGTCATCAGTGACAGGCATTTATGTGACCAGATGACAAGGGGGTCTGATAGAAATGACTGACAGAAATACCTGACCCGAAAGTGAGTTTTGGTGGGAAAACCAGCAGTCAGAGAAATTGGAGGGAAAGCTGGTGTGGCCTCCAATATTGCCAAGTCAGCACAGTTATAATTATTCAGAGTGATATGGAGTGGCTCGGAATACAGTGATGATATAACTGGGCTAGTCGGCAGATTCTATGATGTGACTGTTCGAGTTCTCATGAAGTATGATGAGACCTGACAGGAGTCGACATCGAGTGATGTTCGAAAGTTCGAGATCGGAAACCATGGCATAAAGCAGCCGAGCAGGCTGAATGAAACAGTTTTTGAATTTGTTACTGAACAGCCACACCTGGCTGTTGTAACTCCGACATTTAAGAAAGATCCGATTCACATATATGTATCTTGCTTACAGCCATACATATCTCTTGCAGGCTTGAACTAGGTTCCCTGTATTGTTAAGTAGACTTAGAAGCTCTTAGAGAGCACCCCCGAACAACTGGTATCAGCGTGGTTGCGTTAGACGCGACCTGTTAGTGCCGACTGAACTTCGGCTGTACAATTATCGGCACACGACTTCTCCGCGAGGCCTTTCCGCGGGTTCCCACGAGAATTCTGAAAACGACGACGTAAAACACGCTTAATTGCGTCCGCCTTTCGTCAGGGCTGCGAATTTCGACGGAAAATATATCATATACTGTTCCTGAATGCATATACCACACGTTCAAGTGTGATGTAATTCGTCTTTGCAGGTACCTTTCCGCGGGATCTGCCTTTTGTTCAACCGAAATCGGCGTCAATCGGCAAAAAATTATCGCCCGTACTGTGTGAGTTCACTACCGTTTACGTGCGTTCACTCACAGCGCAATCATGGACTTTCAGCATGGAATTCCGCCGCACACGGCTGTAGCGACTTCCACGGAGCAATCGCAGTTTCTTTCGGCGGCGAATTACTCTGAATCGCTCGACCCAAGAATTGTTTCGCACGTCTTTCCGCAATCGGCTGCGCACACACAACCTGGACTCTCGTACGTTGGCTCAACGCAGCAGCTAGATGTGAATTCTGCGTACGGATTTTTGCACGAACTGCCGCAGCGTAATTTTATGACGGCGCCGCCGCAATTTCAGCGGAATTCGTACGATTTTCCGGCCCCCACAGTGGGTATGACGAGCGCAGCTCCAACGGTAGCCCAATTATGACAACGCCAGCCGGTCAATTTTGGCAGCCGCAGCCCCGTGATGATTTAGCTCACCAGAGGAATTTTCAACAGCAAATTTTTCTGCAGCAACAGCAGTACGGTCAGCAGCACCAACTGCCACCACGTGCCTTGTGGCCGCATACCACTCCGTTGCCAGCGGCTGCGTACGGCGTACCAATGGGGTACCCTTCTCCGGGTATGCTGTCTCCCCCGGTGCCGAATCTGTCAGTGCCTGAGCTCTCACCGTACCCCACGGCGTCCGTGGCGCCGAATTTGGCCCTGTCCTATCCTGTTCCAGTGACGGAAGCAGCCGTTCAGCTACCACCTGCTGTGACACCTTTAGTGCACGTTGCCAGCGCAGGAATTACCCCCTCGGCAGGGGGGGGGAAGTGGTGCAAGTACCAGTGAGTCCAGTACCACTGAGTACATTGCCCTGTGAGCCAGTAGGGGTTATTCCGGCACTGGAGACCCCTGTTCATACCCCTATTTTCACTCCGATTGCCACTAAGCTGCAGGACTTAGAACGGATGAACATGGCAGCACTGGCAGCACAATCCGTTTCTGCGACCTCCTGCCCGAAAGCGGGGAACCGGGCCTCCATATCGACCCTTTCCGCCGGAGGCTCTGGCAAAATTCCAACGTCATCGGTGACTGGAGGTGCCACTGTTGTCACTTGCCCAATGGTGGGGGATAGGGTCCCCACGTCGACCCTTTCCGCCGGAGGCTCTGGCCAAATTTCAACGTCATCGGTGTCTGGAGATACGGCTATTACAACGTCATCGGTGTCTGGAGATACGGCTGTTATAACGTCATCGGTGTCTGGAGATACGGCTGTCGCAACGTCATCGGTGTCTGGAGATATGGTCGTTACAACGTCATCGGTGTCTGAAGGTACGGCTGTTACAACGCCATCGGTGTCTGGAGTTACGGCTGTTACCGACACACGAACTGGCTCGACGACGACGCTGGAAGGACTGGCTGTAACCAGCGAGGGGCGCGCTGAACGAACCAGGAAGAGACCAGAACGTACTGAGCTTCTGATCCAGCGCAGCAGAGCCGCTGTCAGCCAGACTGCGACTGGTCAAGCGTCCTCTAGCTCGACTGTCTCGGCATCCTCACCTTCAATGCCGGGACAGTCAGCAAACGCTGCTTTAGCAGCCAAGGCAGGTGTGACCCCAGTCGCCCAAGCAGGCGCAGTTCCAGCGATTCGCGATCAGAATCCCTCCCCTGTCCTGAGCGCCGGAGGCTCTGGCGAGAACCTGACTCAGCCAGCATCAGCCTTGCAACACGCGGACTTTGTATTGCCTGACCCATATGTCTCTGCAGAGGACTTTCCAGCACTACCCCTTCCAGCGACACCGCGCCCAGCGATGGAAGCCAGAGGGGAATTGGCCAGCCGGGAATTGGTGGCTGCCCTGGAGAGAGTCGGACCGCAGCTGAAGGAAGGAGCACGGTCTGTCAGAGCTTTGAGAGAATCAGCCCGCCTCCAAGCATCAGAGCTTCCAGCTCAGCCAGCTCGGCAGGCTCAGCCAGTTGGGCAACCCTCAGTTCCTCAGGGGGACATGCAGAGATCGCCAGACCGAAGGAAGGATTTCCGGTCGCCAGAGCAAATAGCTCTAGACCGTGCGTACAGCAAGTGCGGGAAGGACCAGAAGGTCCGGGTGATCAGATGGATAGAGGGAACCGGCACTGCGTGGAGCGACCACAGTGGGGACAGCGCGGAATCGCAGGCTTCAGCCCCCGTGAGGTTGCAGATAGTCGCACTGTCAGCTGAAGAAAAGAAGACCCTCACGCAATGGTTCTATAATGAACCACGCACCCGGAGCGGGAAGATCATTTGGCATCCGGCCTCCCCGCAGGAGTTGGCTGTACTACAGGCCGGAGTGACAGAAAGGGAATACAGGCGTGCCCTTAAACACGGGACTCTGCTACACCAGGAAGGGCTGCCAAGGAAACTCTTTGCAGGAGTGAACTTTGGCAGAGCACGTGTTAAGGAAAGAGGAGCGACCCCCACCCGCAACACCTTCTCAGCTCTCTCGGAACGCTTCACAGCACTCTCAGCGGCTCCAGCAGAGGCCCAGAGGCAACCATCCGTGCCGCAGTGGGAGGAAATACCCAGATGCGGATTGGCATATCCCCCTGGCTTCTCACCAATTCCTCGTTTCCCTCCCAGCAGCGACAGCAGTGGGCCCAGTGACTCCAGCGATTCTACAGTTTCCCCGGAGCGAGGCAGCCGCGGCAGCAGCAGGCGTAGAGGCAGAGGTAGCAGCAGCGGCAGCAGCAGGCGGCAACGGAGGCGGAAGAAGCAGTTAGCCAAGAAGAGGGCAGTCAAGGCAGCAAAAGGGAAGGCTGTAGATGAGGAGCCTGCCTCTCGAGTATCAGCTCTGGAGCCTGAGCTGACAGAAGGGATGGCTGTCAGAACTTTGTTCAAAGACAAGGCTCTGCGGGACCAGGCTTTTGAGTGCCTCCCAGAAGAGCGCCAGAAGGCCGTCGCTCTGGCAGCAGCTCGAGGTGAAGTGGTGAGTTGGGAAGAGGAGGGCTGGGAAGCTTTGATAGCAACCCAGAGGGAGGTTCTGAAGGGAAAGGAGGCCATCTGCGCAGTAGTCCCTTCACCCGAAGAGTCGGAGTGGGTCTGGTATGACTGGACTAAGGCTCGGCATCCCTCACTGAGTCCCGACGAGGCGTGGCGTTTAGCCATAACCACCCGATCTGAGTCCGGAGGATCCCCGTCCAAGTCTGGCAATGATGAAGCATCAGGCTCAGCGTCATCGGCTAAGGCAGCCCCACCAAGCCACGAAGCCCTGGAAGAGTGGAGAGACCCACTGGTACCCATCACTGTAGAACAGGGTATCAGGGACTACGTGAGGCGCCACGATGCTGATGCTCAGACAGCCGTGGCCATAGCCAAACAGTACTCCACTCTAGCGATTAGCTATGGGCACGCTCAGAACCACAGAGCTCGGGAGTCACTGATCAGCCCGGTGATGCAGCTGGTAGGACCCAGACGGGATCAGGCTGTTCAGAGCGGCACGGATTGCAGCAGATGCGGTAGACTGTTGTTGTCACCAGCTGGAGGGGTTAAGGTCGCCTCTGGGTTAGTATGGGACGTCATGCTGGGACCCAACAGAACGTGTGAGCAAGTTCCACTCTGTCAGAATTGTACTCAGCCGCCCTGGTCTGGTGCATTGGCCCAACTGCCCAACATCCCAACTCCCAGTGTCACTTTACCACAGTCACAACCCCCTCGACAGTCCCAGCCTCCACCTCCACCAGAGGAACCTGAAGAAGAACCTCCGAACTGTCCACCGCCCCGAAGACCAGTCGAGCAGGAGCAGACAGAGAGGGATCAACAGCGGGCAGACTATACCAAGCTGAAGGAGTTGGAAGCTGAGGACAGATTGTTGCTTTCTCTACGGAAACTACGGGACCGCATCACCACGTACACATGCCCTACGGATAGCCCCAGCGGGGACAGACCATCTGGACATCTGTTAGCTCCCCTGAAGAAGTTCATGAGAGAACTGCAAGATCACTTCAAGGAGGCACTGGTGAAGAGGGCGTTGACGAAGAAGAAGTCCTGCGACGATGGAGATCAGGAAGGGGCCACCATCACCACCGTGCCAGAAGAACTACGACTGATCATCAGGGACCGGGTGGAGGGATCAGCGCAAGGAGTTCTAACTCAGAAAGTGTTGGCCAACCAGATGCAGAGTCCGGACGACTTAGTGGCCACGCTTGCGCGAGCATGTGTTACTGACGCTCACCTGAGTATCTTACCCAATATGCTGTCGCGAGCTCGTCAAGCCTCTGGCAAGAACGCTGGAAGAAACGCCGCCACCTTCCATCACTCTCTCATGGAGTCCTTCGACATGTTGGAAATGCTGCATAACCATGGGGTGACGGGACCAGTAAGTAGAGCGGCACTACCGGGTATATTCCTAAGTGGACTGACACCAGAACTGCATGCCAGAGTCCACAAGGAATTGGTTGGAAAGGTGGATTTCAACCAGAGCTCTGGGAAGGTTGGATGGGAGGCAGAGCTACTGCGCAGATATGTGGAGCAAGCTACGATGGAGGAACGCAAGGATCCTGCGCATCTGAAGACTGCCCGCGATCAATCCCCCTTCCCTGTAGCTCCTTTGGCAGAATTCTGGGAGGAAGAAGCATCTCCCAAGGAACAATGCTACGCCATGCCCACGACCACTACTCCAACGGAAGTGGAAGGCCGGCAGCTGCCAGGATCGTCAGTCTACTCTGGCTGTCGAAAATGTAAGTCCAAGGAGCATCTAGCTCGCGACTGCCCACATCAACACCAGCCCCAGCAGAAAGCAGCCTGGGTCAAATGTATCTGGGAGGAGGCCTTCGAGACCTTCAAGAACGCGGGAATAGATACTGGATCTGGCGGGATAGTGGAGCAGCAGCTGGCACTGGTAGCCCCGGAGCACATGGATTTTGCCGAGGGAGAGTCGACGGGGGCCGGTGCCTCTCCCGGACAACGCGGATAGGCCCCCAGGCCCGCGAGGTAAGTACTCCGCACCTCGCCATGGCCATCAGGAGGGAGGCCGACTCTGGAAGAGAACCAGAGAGAGGCAGGCAGAGTCAGACCTACCGGTGGATCACTCACTTCAGAGAGGATCATCGGATGAGGCACGGACCAGGACCAGCGCAGCGAGCGGTGGAGAAGATGAGGCGAGCATTGCGCTGGCTGAAGAGGTCACGGCCAATCACAGTGGTAGCACCAGGGAGAACTGAGCCAAACGCTGCGCCGGCACAGGCATCCCAACCAACAGAGGTTCAGATCAGATTTCCTCTGTTCGGCAAAGGGAGTCAAGGAGCCCCTAGCTCAAAAGGGGTGTACCAGCGCGCGTTGCAGCCCCCAGGAGTCAGAAGAGTGCGCTTTAGAGAGGAAGCAGCCCCGCGCCAGCTGGTCGGGAGAGCTCTGCGCCGACAACTGGATCGCGCTAAGCAGCCAGTGCTATCACACGCCCAGCAACGGTTACGCGACGGACACCTGTCAGCAGCCTGGAAAGCAGCACAGACAGTAACGCGCAGAAGGAAGGAAGTGGAAGTGCACGGGCACAGAGTCAGAAGTGCATTGGCGCAGATTCGGGAGCGTGTTGACCAGCTGAGGAAGATCACCCGGGCGCATCAGGAAGCAGAGGCAGCTCGACCTGCGCCATGGCCTGGTGATTCAGAACCAGAAGATCAGGTCACCAGGCAGGCTCGTTGGCAAGCCAAGATAGCAGAGGCCGGCACGTACCATCTGCCGGAAGACAATTCAGATGAGGAGCTGAATCCGCCTGAGAAGGAGCCAGGACTGCACAGACTGGCCAGCATCAGACCTGAGATAGGGGTGGACGCAGGGTCTGGACGCTGGGGAGAATGGTTGGATGCAGATGTACTAGCTGCTATGGACGCGAAGGGACCCACTCTGCTGATTTTCTGGGCTTGGGTAGGCAGAGTACGAGTAAAGGTCTTGGTGGACTCTGGAGCTTCTTCTAGCTTCACTTCTGTGGAGGCCGCCAAGAAGTTTAAACTCCAGCCCAAGAAACACGAGACGCCGATGAAGGTGCAGGTGGCAGATGGCACCGTGTACGACGCCAACTCTTGCGTCCGTCCGAAGCTCACAGCCGAGACACGGAAGGGCAGTTATGCCAAACAGGTTACACTGCGCGTCATGCCATTAGCACTCGGAGTGGACATAGTGTTGGGCGGAGACTGGCTACGAGCACAGAAGAAGGTCACATTTGACTACGCCCAGTATGGTAGCGTGAAGTTCGGACATGGGTCGCAGAAAGTAGTCATCGCGGGTTGCAACCCTGGGTCGTCATCTACAGGGTCTGGGCAGGCCATGGGACTGGTAGAGGCACAGCTTATCAGTACTAAGCAAGCCAGGAAGGACCTGCGAGCTTTGAAGAATAGCGGCGAGGAGGCGTACCTGATGTATCTGGCTCCAGATGGCACATTTAAAATGGAGGCCACCGACGACCCCAACTCTCCTTTAGAGGCCTCTGCAGCCTTATCAGAGTCATCTTCATCATCATCATCGGAGGCAGAGGGTGACAACGCTAGGCAGAGGGGGGGGAAGTTACCTCTGACGAGGAAGGCTGCGACAGCGACAGTACAGTAGCAAGCGTAGCCACCCTAATCTCCGACAGCAGTTCGTCTGAATCTGAACAAGATGCAACGGAGCAGGAGGACTGGGCACAGGAGCAGGTGTGTGCTCTGCGACCGGTGACGTGCCCCACATCAGCGCAACCCGCTGTGCGAGACTGGGGACCTTACCCCACAAGGGCCAGATGGGAGGCGTTCCAGATGCTTCCACGAGAGCGCAGGGAGCAGGCTGCACAGCATCACGCGGAGGAATTGGAACCTGAGTGGGAAGAGGAGGCATACTGTTTGTGGAAAACAGGGCAGGCACTGCGTCTGCAGCAGGAGCAACGGAGGAGCAGAGGGGTGAACCACAGGAGATCGCGCAGAGTTAGCGAGCCAGTACTGGCAGCACCTATAGAAGCTGAAACAGGGCAAGGCAAAGATGGGTATAGCTGTTTCAGGAAAGAGGCACCAGCTGCTGCGGCGACACCTAGTGATGAGCACAGCAAAGGTGAGACCAAGGAGGCCAAGCCGGATGAGGAGGACGCAGAGGTACCACAATGGATCCTGGACGAGCTGGTGAAGCTGAAGCAGCGGTACCAGGACGTGGTGGGCATGGAGCTTCCTGAGGGCGTCGTGGACCGCGACCACAAATCGCCGCTGCGCGTGGACCCCGAGTACCGTGATGGTGCACGACACAAGAGGTGCTACAAGCTGTCCATGGAAGAGTTGCGACAACTTCGTGGACAACTGGACGAGCTCTTGGCAAAGGGATACATCCGTCCCTCGTCTTCACCTTGGGGCAGTCCAGTCCTGATGGTGCCCAAGCCCTCCAACCCCAAGGAGCTGCGACTGGTGATCGACTATCGCCAGATCAACGAGATCACTGTGAAGGACCGTTACCCTCTCCCTGACGTACAGTCTCTCATCGATGACCTGCAGGGAGCGACTATCTTCTCTACCGCGGACGCTCTGTGGGGATTCTGGCAGGTGCCCATGGAGGAGGACGCAATCGAGAAGACGGCCATGACCACGCCGTTTGGAGCTTATGAGTGGTTGGTCATGCCAATGGGGCTGTCCAATAGCCCTTCGTGCTGGCAGCGAATGATGCAGAAGTACTTGGGCCACCTACCGTTCGTCAGAGTCTTTGTGGATGACATCATGATCTTCTCTCGCAACCCCGAGGAGCACCTGGACCATCTGCGGCAGGTTTTGGAGGTATGCCGACAGAACAAGGTCAAGTTGAAGGAGTCCAAGTTACGATGTTTTAAACGCTCAGTACGTTTTCTGGGACATGTCATTGACCGCACAGGTTGCCGACCTCAGCAAGACAAGATAGCTTCCATACGGGACTGGCCGCGACTGGAGACGGTGAAGCACGTGCGACAGTTCTTGGGCTTGGCTGGGTTCTATCGACGGTACATACAGGGTTTCGCTGACTTAGCGCACCCTTTGACCAAGCTGACTAAGAACCTAGTGCCATGGGAATGGGGACCAGAGCAGGAACACGCCTTTGAACGCCTCAAGACCGCTCTCACCACTGCACCGACCTTGATCTTGCCCGATCAGGAAGCAGCGCATCGCGGCACCAGCCCTTTTGTTGTGCAGACTGATGCGAGTGCAGTGGCATTAGCTGGCGTGCTGATGCAGGATCTAGGCAAGGGCCTGCAACCCATAGCCTTCGAGAGTAAGCAATTCTCGTCTGCTGAGCAGAACTACCACGCAGGTGAGCGTGAGCTAGCCGCCATCCACGACTGCACTACGCAGACTTGGAGGCATTACCTGATATTCACGGAGTTCAGGTTAATGGGGGATCATGCTCCTCTAAAGTGGTTATTCGCACCTGGACGGGAGCTCAGCCGACGCCAGGCTAGGTGGTACGAAGACCTGGTGGAGGTAGGAGTGCACGCCATGGAGCACGTGCCTGGACGCACACTGGTGGTACCGGACGCTGCCTCACGGCGACCGGACTACGTGCAGGCGACGGCGCGCGAGGGGCTGAAGGAAGCTGGCTATGTGGATCCGAGCACTGACCAGCCGGTGTCTGCAGAGGAGGGTAGAAGAGCTGCGGGAGCCAAGGGGAAATCAGAAGACATGGTGGCTGGCCTGAAGGTTGCAGAAGAGGAAGACCCCACTTCACCCCTGGACTTAGAGCTCAGCTCGTCGGACGAGGAGGAAGGTGAGTACCCACCGGTCAGTGAGCCCAAAGTAACCGGTAAGCTAACTCAGCTGAACGGTCTCTGGTGGGCAGAAACACCGGACTTATGGCTGGACGCTATGGTCACAGTGGAGAGGATGGCCGCGCTACCAGCAATGGCAGGAGTCCAGACACGATCCCAGAGTGGGCAGCAACCAGCAGAGAAGCAGCAGCCAGCAGCGGTACAGCAGCAGCCCTCACCAAGGATGCAACCTGGGGAACCCCTGGTAGACAATCAGGACTGGAAGCTGATTCCGTCCGAGTTTAGTCGATTGCAAGCCAAGTACGCGAAAGTGTTGGGTGGACGGTTCCAGGTGGACGCATGCTGCGACCTCATGGGGCAGAACCGGCAGGTGGACACGTTCTGGACAGATTGTCTGAAGGAACAGTGGAGGGGTCGCGTGGTGTGGTGTAACCCACCCTTCTCGGATTCCAAGGTGAGCATTGCAGACATCCTAAGACACTATGCTTCAGAGGCCCGACACGCTCCCCAGAGCACAGCCGCGCTGTTCCTGTTGCCTGACTTCCCGCAGGCTGACTGGCGGCCCCTGCTGCGAGAGTACGGTATGGAAATTGCAGAGACCATACCCCGAGTGAACGAGCAAGGGGAGCCCAACCGGATGTTCGTCTCTCCTGGCGAAGAAAGGGGACACCGTACAGCCCTGCAAGAGTTGCCCATTCCATGGCCCGTCTTGGTAGTGTTGGCTAAGCCGCAGCGAAAGCACTTTGAAGAGATCACAGCCCCAAGGGAGAGACCCTCAGCATCACCAGCGGTAACTCTCAAGGGCGCAGCAGCCAAGATCAGGGACCAGGCAGGAGTGGTGGAACCAGGCATGTTTCTGCGTGCCTTACGAGCAGAGCACAGGCGCAGTGAGTACCTTTCAGCTCTGAAGCAGGAACTACTGGCCACTCAACATCACCGCACCGAGCATTTTCGACTGGTGAGTAACATCATCTGGAGAGTGGCGGAAGGGCGCTATCAGGTGGTCTTAGCTCCCGACTCCCCTTTGAGAGAGCTGGTCTTGAGGAAGGCTCATGAAGCACCTGCAGCTGGCCACACAGGGAGGGACAAGACCCTGGACAGAGTCAGGCGACGATTCTGGTGGCCGCGTATGGATCTGGACGTAGCTGAATGGGTGAAGACGTGTGTAACCTGCCAGCAAACCCAGCCGCGCCAGGGGTACCCAGCAGGCCTGTTACAGCCTCACTCTGTGCCTAGTCGATTGTGGGAAGTGGTGAGTATAGACTTTGTTACTGGGCTCCCCACGACAGAGAGAGGTGTGAACGCCTTCGCCACCTTTACTTGTAAACTGAGTAAGATGGTGCACGTGGTCCCAATGGCGTACAACGATAGCTCAGCGGAGGTGGTGACCAGAATGTTCATGGAT
The DNA here is from genome assembly GCA_001247695.2 of Cymbomonas tetramitiformis. Classification (NCBI taxonomy): domain Eukaryota; kingdom Viridiplantae; phylum Chlorophyta; class Pyramimonadophyceae; order Pyramimonadales; family Pyramimonadaceae; genus Cymbomonas; species Cymbomonas tetramitiformis. Next base: position 59,537 of record LGRX02033805.1, on the reverse strand, counting down.
GCGGTGTGGCGACTGCACGGAGCCCCAATGAAGATTGTGTGCGACCGGGACCCGCGCTTTCGAGATGCTCTGACCCAGGAGTTCATGCGACTGATGGGCGTGAAGGTAGCCAGCACCACCCCTTATCACCCGCAGAGTGATGGCCAGGCGGAGCGCAGTAACCACACTGTGGAGCGCATGCTGCGTTGCTACGTGGCAGAGAACCAGGAGGATTGGGACCTGTGGGTGGCTCCAGTGGAGTACGCCATCAACGACTCCAAGTCGGCAGTGACAGGGTTCTCACCGTTCGAACTGGTGTATGGACATGCGCCAGCGACTCAGTTGGACCTCTTCATGGATGCAGCTCTGGAGGGAGGCGCAAAGAGAAGGAAGGGAGGTCGCACAGCAGCGGACAAGCAGGGTACCGCTCACCAGCTGGCCAAGCAGTTCGCGCAGCAGCTGCAGGCGGCACGAGAAGGTTTGCAACTAGCTCAGCAGCGTATGATAGAGCAGTTCGATGCACGGCACCGTCTCCAACAGTACAAGGTGAATGATCAGGTGTGGGTGGATGGACAGCACCTGACGCTGCCCGGTGACAGGGGCTTGAAACCCAAGCTGCGCAAGTTGCGGCACGGACCTCTGCGAGTAGTAGAGTGTCTATACAGTGATCGACAGCAAGAACTGCCAGTACAAGACCGAGGAGCCCCGTCAGCCTACAGACTGGAGCTGCCTGTGCACTGGAAGGTACATGACACTTTCACTGCAGACAGGCTCAGCCCAGTACAGTCAGGCGCAGATCACTTTGTTAGCAGACGAGAGGAGATGGCACCACCGCCAGTAATGGTAGAAGGGCAGAAGGAGCGCGAGGTGGAGCGCATCATTCGCACGCGCTTCAGAAAGCTAGGCGGGAAAACTGGCGGGTCAGTACAGGAGTGGTTGACTAAGTGGAAGGGATTACCACACAGTCACAGCCAGTGGCGGACTCGAGAAGACCTGGAGGGCAAGGGAGGCAGGCTGGAACCTCTGAGAGCCTTTGAGGCTGATGAGGAGAAGCAGAGGAGGGCTCCAGAAAAGAGGCGTAGGGAGACGCACGGCCAGCAGCAGGAACAGAGGGCTCAGCTCATGGCAATGAGAGCCCCCACTCCGAAGGTTTACAGTAAGGGTGCCAGTCAGGTGTACCAGCCACATCTCACAACAGTGCAACACCCTGTGAGAATCCTCGTCCTCTTCTGTGGGACTGGATCTGTGGAGCAACAGTTCCAACGACAGTTCGACGGCTGCGAAGTGGTGACAGTGGATATTCTTCCCAAGTGGCAAGCAACATGCACTGAGGACATTCTCCACTGGAACTACAAGCTGTACCCCCGACACCACTTCGACGTGATCTGGGCGAGCCCACCATGTAAGGAGTACAGCAAGGCCAAGACCATAGGAGTACCAGATCTGGAACTGGCTGATCGACGAGTGAAACGTACCCGGCAGATCATCGAGTACTACGATCCAGCATACTACTTCATTGAGAACCCAGCTGGGGATGCACTGCGAGGGCTGCACACGCGACCTGTGATGAAGGGGTTACCCGATCCTCACCCCGTCTCCTACTGTAGGTATGGGACACCTTACATGAAACCTACACATATCTGGACGAACGCCGTGCTACCCGTACCCCTGCTGCAGTGTACTCAAGCAACGCCATGTCCCGCGAGAGCTGTGCTGGGGAAGCACGAGAACACATCGCAAGAAGGAGTTTCAGCGTCCAGAACACGAGGCATGGGGTCAGCGCAAGCAGTATACGCGATTCCCCGCACCTTATTGCACCATCTGTTCTGTGGACTGAAGTTGGGCAAGCGCATGAGCGAGGAAAGTGCAGCAGCTATCATGGACCTCATCGCCACCCTGACAGCGCAGACGGATGAGATCTCGATGCAGGAACAAGATACTGGGGTCTAAAACCCTCAGGGCGCAAAGCAGCGCAAGACCCGCAAAGCGAGAGGAGTACCAGGGCGACAGAACCGTTTAAGCGTTGGCAGCGTAATTCGGGGACGGAACCTAGGGAAACCTCCAGCGCGGAAGGGGACTCAGACCCAAGGACTGAGGGGCACGGGACCCAAGAACCCGAGGCTTAGAAGCCAGGGGGACTCAGACCCGAGGACTGAGGGGCACGGGACCCGAGAACCCGAGGCTTAGAAGCCAGCATCACTGTGCATGTTTGTTGATCCCCAGACAATGTAAATACAGGCGAACTCTAACGCTAGCGAGGACGTAAGCGCGCGCCTAAAAGGGGGGGAGAGTTGTGCTAGGGTAAGTCACGAGACAGTATGATGGCGCGTCAGAGCTACGAGTGACGGGTACGATGACAGTCATCAGTGGCAGGCATTTATGTGACCAGATGACAAGGGGGTCTGACAGAAATGACTGACAGAAATACCTGACCCGAAAGTGAGTTTTGGTGGGAAAACCAGCAGTCAGAGAAATTGGAGGGAAAGCTGGTGTGGCCTCCAATATTGCCAAGTCAGCACAGTTATAATTATTCAGAGTGATATGGAGTGGCTCGGAATACAGTGATGATATAACTGGGCTAGTCGGCAGATTCTATGATGTGACTGTTCGAGTTCTCATGAAGTATGATGAGACCTGACAGGAGTCGACATCGAGTGATGTTCGAAAGTTCGAGATCGGAAACCATGGCATAAAGCAGCCGAGCAGGCTGAATGAAACAGTTTTTGAATTTGTTACTGAACAGCCACACCTGGCTGTTGTAACTCCGACATTTAAGAAAGATCCGATTCACATATATGTATCTTGCTTACAGCCATACATATCTCTTGCAGGCTTGAACTAGGTTCCCTGTATTGTTAAGTAGACTTAGAAGCTCTTAGAGAGCACCCCCGAACAGCGTCACGGATCACATTGTGTCATTACAGCATCACAGATCACAGCTTGTCATTACAGCGTCACAGATCACATTGTATCATTACAGCGTCACAGATCGCAGTGTTTCATTACAGCGTCACAGATCACGGAGTGTCATTGCAGCGTCACAGATCACGGTGTGTCATTATAGCGTCACAGATCACGGTGTGTCATTATAGCGTCACAGATCACGGAGTGTCATTACAGCGTTACGGATCACGTTGTGTCATCACAGCGTCACCGATCACGGTTTGCCATTACAGCGTCACAGATCACAGTGTGTCATTACAGCGTCACAAATTACGGAGTGTCATTACGGGTCACAGATCACGGAGTGTCATTACAGCGTCACAGATCACATTGTGCCATTACAGCGTCACAGATCACATTTTGTCATTACAGCGTCACAGATCAAAGTGTGTCATTACAGCGTCACAGATCACGGAGTGTCATTACAGCGTCACAGATCAAAGTGTGTTATTACATACAGCGTCACAGATCATAGGGTGTCATTACAGCGTCACACATCACATTTTGTCATTATAGTGTCACAGATCACAGCGTGCCATTACAGCGTCACAGATCACGGAGTGTAATTACAGCGTCACAGATCACGGCGTGTCATTACAGCGTCACAGATCACAGCGTGTCATTACAGCGTCACAGATCACGGAGTGTCATTACAGTGCCACAGATCACGGAGTGTCATTACAATGTCACAGATCACGGTGTGTCATTATAGCGTCACAGATCACGGAGTGCCATTACAGCGTCACAGATCACAGCGTGTCATTACAGTGTCACAGATCACATTGTGTCATTGTACGAGCACTCACTCCCCCTTTCCCCCACAAGAGACATCGAAATCGAACACGAAGATGCCACACTATATATTTTCCAAATATTACAGTGCATTCTGGCTCTGTTCGGAGTCTCAGCAAGTGGCTAGAGTGTCTGTCTCTGTCAGGTGTAACAGTGCTCTACAAACAAGCACGAAGCTTCTAGTTAGTCACTCTGTACTAGCTAGGAAACTGCTGGGAGCTGCCTCCTCTCTGTCCGGCACTCTGGCCGGCTTGAGGCCCGGCTCCCAGCGCTCAACGAGCTCGTGCACCAACAGAAGAGCAACTGCCACCACCTGCAAGCCCCCCAAAAAAAAAACAAAAAAAACTCATCCAAAGTTTCCAAACAACAGGTAGCGGGTGGGTGGGAAAAGAAAAACGAAGAGACAGTTGGAGCTTTGCTCCTGAGGCTGAGATTTTCCGAAAACAACTTGGGCAAACCCGTCGGAATTGATATTCACTTTCTGTGACATTCAATTTCCGTTGCCAAAAGCCAGCAGTCACCGAATCGAGCTCTGTCGATTTGATGACGACCGCACGACACCGATCGGCTCGATGACATCGTGTCATCCCCCCTGAGCTCGACGGTACAAACTGAAAACCCGCACAACACCGGTCGGCCCGATGACATCGTGTCATCCCCCCTGAGCTCGACGGTACAAACTGAAAACCCGCACAACACCGATCGGCTCGATGACATCGTGCCATCCCCCCTGAGCTCGACGGTGCAAACTGAAAACCCCCGTCGGCACGCCCGACACAGGGGGAGAGGGGGGTGCCTCACTCTACAATAACGGTAATTATTACTTGTAATAATTCTTATTATTGTACGAGCATTCACTCCCCCTCCCCTCCACAAGAGACACCGAAAACGAACACGAAGATGCCACTAGTATATATTTTCCAAATATTACAGTGCATTCTGGCTCGGTTCGGAGTCTCAGCAAGTGGCTAGAGTGTCTGTCTCTCTGTCAGGTGGAACAGTGCTCTACAAACAAGCACGAAGCTTCTAGTTAGTCACTCTGTACTAGCTAGGAAACTGCTGGGAGCTGCCTCCTCTCTGTCCGGCACTCTGGCCGGCTTGTGGCCCGGCTCCCAGCGCTCTACGAGCTCGTGCACCAACAGAAGAGCAACTGCCACCCAACACTGCAAAGCAGATGCTCACCTGCCAGCCTACAGCACACCCAAGCCACACGAGAGGGGAGGGAACAGGCGAGGCCGTCACCTCATGACAAGGTCTCGCCACCTCCGCGAACGAAGGCGGAAGGATGAGCCTCTGCTCGCCGCCCAGCACATACACCCGGTCGCAGCTCCGCCGGCGCCGCGTCCCCATGCCCCGCTGCCGACCGCTTCAGCACCGCACCATCCCAAAGCGGCGGCCTCCCCTCGATCCCCACGAGATATCCCCCGGCAGCTGCCAGCTGCCCACCTGCCACAGGCTGCTCCCCCCGAAGACCCCCCAAGGCCATCCAAGACCCCCCAAGGGGCCCGGGCCTCCCTGCCGCTGCACCCCGCCGTGTCTGCAGCTCCCCCAATGCCACCATTCGGCTCCCTCGGAGGCGTGGCTACCTTCCGGATCAGCCCCGCTTGCTGTTACCCGGTAGGGGCAGCCCCCCCGCACTCATCCGGCTCGTCCGGCCCCGCTGTCGGCTCGTCCGGCTGCAGCTCGTCATCGGATCCCTCCCCAGCCGTAGGCGACAGCCCCCGCTCCCGCTTAAACATTGCCCACAACGCGGTGTACTGTACGAGGCCATCTCGAACGACACCGTGGATTCCTTCGCCATGCGGCTCGTGAAGTGGTCGTAGAAGTCGCGGACGTGCTCGAAAGAGAAGTCCTGTGCCAAGAACTTCATCCATCTACGGAAGTGAAGCAAGAGGTCCCTCGCCCCCTCCGGCGCTGTACACATGAGCATCGTGAAGCCGTCGTCCCACTCATCCCACGTCGTGCACCGGGACTGCTTCTTCACGAGCACGAGACCCCTCGCAGGGTCGCCACTGTGCCCAGCCGCCACTGTGCCCGGTCGTCAGCAAACGACTGCCGTGGGCCACGAACACGGACATCAAACCCCTGAAGGGCTCCCCCCGCTGCCAAGATGGGCTGAGAATCGCCAACCTCCCCCGACGGTTGAGTGATATCCCTCACCGCAAGCAAACCGTCTACGGCTCGACGAATCCCCTCGCCCGTGGCCGTCCGCAGGTGACGAAACCGCTCCCTCGCACCCGCACGCTGCTGCTCGTTGTCCTCCGCGTCCATGCCCGAACCCGCCGGCTCCGCCCTCCGCTTTCGCTTCCCAGCGCCCCGCAACCCTGAAAGCCATGCATCGTCGAACGTGCTCTGCCGAGCCTCAGGCGCCCCCTCCAACCGCTTCTGCATCCACTGCAGCTCCTCCCTCGCGAGCTCGATAATTATAGCCCCATAGGTGCTTGCGCCGAACACCCTCCGCCTCCGCCAAATCCTCCAAGCCACACTGAAGCCGCTCGCACTCCGGAAATTTCTCGACCACCAGCTTCATGTTCCACGGCTCGACCCTCTCCGCCGCTCTGCGCCCCAAGTCGTGCTTCACTCCCACGAGATCCACAGCCTGCTCCGCTGCAGCCACCCTGATCCCTACCATGATCCGCCCACACTCCGTCCAAGTCCAATCCTCCCTCGCGCCCACTGAATTCTTGGACACCGACCTGAGCGAAGACCTACCCGACTGCGTCCCTGGAGCAACTCTTCAGCCCGCCGCGCCTGCCAACGCCCCACGCTGTGACAATGCTTCCTGCACTGCCTCTGCAACCAGCCGCTTCAGGCCCGCATCCTTGTCTCCACTGGTTCGCTCTGAGCCACCCGCCGATGACCCGCTGCCCTGAGCCCTGGAGTCACGCAATCCTGTCTGGAAATGCTGCACCGCGTGTGCCCACGCACGCACCCGAGTCCGCTGCCGCACTGCCTCCTGCCTGCGAGCCTCCCATGCTTCCCCGCCTTCCTCCAATTCTCGCAGCCACTCCGAACCCTGCAGAATTATCTCGCCAGAGCGTCGCTTTCTAAACAAGCCAACGTCCACCAACGCGCGCGTCACCCCCACCAGCTCCGCAGGCAAATCGCGCATCGCTGCTGCCCCGGTCACGAAAAACAATTGGACCACGCGCTGCCTCTCCTCCAGGACTTCTTTCTTGGTAGTCGCTCGATCCGCTTGCGAAACATCCAGCAGCCGCCTTACGGCCTGGATTCTCATCGCGTCCAACCACATCGCCGTAGCCCGCGAATGCGCCAGCTCCGCAGCGCCAGACGCCGCCTGCTGCCTACTCGAACCAGGTCTGCTACAGTAATCACCCACCTTTAAGAAAACAGGAGATATGGGGCCAGCCAGTGATATTCTCCAACTTGGGTACCCCCCCCCCTGCCAGCGCCAGCGTCCTATGAAAACGCTATGAATAGTGGACCGCGATCTCTTCACTCAGCCAGCGCATTTCTTAGCCATCTACATGGACACCCACCTAGCCCAGACATTTTCTTAAAATTTTCACTTTTCGAACGATGGACCCTGTAAGTCGTGCACAACTTAAGGATCTTAAGCAGGATTTTGATGACGAAATTATTTCGGAGACAGATTATCTAGAACTGAAGGGCATCGTTCTACATGAAATGTACATGAAATATTGAGAGAAGTGATATATTGATGTCACATATCTATAATATCATATGTAATATTTGCAAATGCCAGCAATTTTTTCTTAGCTATAAGAAATTGGAGAATCGTATCTTAGGCCGGCCAGCCAGCACCAATAATTCTTATTTTGGTCCGTGCCATAACCTTCAAAAACCAGCCAGCGATATTCACCAACTTGGGTACCCCCCCCCCTGAAACGCTGGCTACTTTCTTATCGTCGGGTTTTCTTAACGGTGAGTGATTACTGTACTCATGTTTTTTACTGAACGAAGCTCATCCGCTGAGCACTGAGGAATCTGCAGAAACCCATGCAGCCGGCTACGAGAAAAACGCTTTCGAGAAAAACGAAGAGACAGTTGGAGCTTTGCTCCTGAGGCTGAGATTTTCCAAAACTAACTTTGGCAAACCCGTCGGAATTGATATTCACTTTCTGTGACATTCAATCTCCGTTGCCAAAAGCCAGCAGTCACCGAATCGAGCTCTGTCGATTTGATGACGACCGCACAACACTCGATCGGCTCGATGACTCGATGTCGCATCGTGTCATCCCCCCCGAGCTCAACTATTCCTAGTTGATCGACAGTGCAAACAAAAAACCCTGGTCGGCAACGTCCGACACAAGCACTCGATCGGCTCGATGACTCGATGTCTCATCTTGTCATCCCCCATCTTGCCTCGATCTTGACTCGATGTCGCATCTTGCGATTACAGCGTCACAGATCACATTGTGTCATTACGGCATCACAGATCACATTGTGTCATTACAGCATCACAGATCACAGCGTGCCATTAGAGAGTTTCCCGCAGAATTCGGCAGCCAATTCTTTCGCTAGCCCGACGTGGCCCATAAAATCCGTGTGTGTCGCGATAGTCCGATTTCACTGGTTCAGTTCGTGAACACTTACACTAATGTAATTTTGGTTGGGAGTAAACGGAATATTCAACAGGTGTCACAGTCAGCTGAGCGAATTGAGTCGCTGCCGAATTGAGTTTTCATTTCGTTCGAATTTGGCCATTTTTCGAGCGAATTCGAACGAGCGAATTGAGCAAATCGGCAGCCGATCCGACGTGGACCGACGTGTCCCCGGAAAATGCGGCATCTTCTGACGTCGGACTAGCAAAAGAATTGGCTGCCGAAATTTGCGGGAAACTCACTATTACAGCGTCACAGAACACGGAGTGCCATTATAGCGTCAAGGATCATAGTGTGTCATCACAGCGTCACAGATCACAGTGTGTCATTACAGCCTCACAGATCGCGGAGTGTCATTACAGCGTCACAGATCACAGCGTGTCATTACAGCGTCACAGATCACGCACGGAGTGTCATCACGGCGTCACAGATCACAAAGTGTCCTTCTGACGTCACGAGATCACGGGTGTCATTCGGCATGACAGATCACGGTTTGCCATTACAACGTCGCGGTCACGGGTGTCATTACGGCGTCACCGGATCATAGCGTGCCATTACGGCGACACCGATCACGAGTGTCATTACGCGTCACGGATCACGGCGTGTCATTACAGCGTCACAGATCACGGGTGTCATTACGGTCCCGCAGATCACGGGTGTCATTACGGCGTCACGGATCACGGTGTGTCATTATAGCGTCACAGAGATCACGGTGTGTCATTATAGCGTCACAGATCACGGGTGTCATTACGGCGTTACGGATCACGGGTGTCATTACGGTGTCACAGATCACAGTGTGTCATTATAGCGTCACAGATCACGGTGTGTCATTATAGCGTCACATATCACGGAGTGTCATTACAGCGTCACAGAGTACAGCGTGCCATTACAGCGTCACAGATCACGGAGTGTCATTATACAGTAATCACTCAGTAATAAGAAAACCCGCCAATAAGAAAGTAGCCAGCTTTTTTGATTTCTTCACAATATTTAACACATAGCACTCCAAATTTCAGATCTCTATATAATCAAGAAAGTTGCTAGGCTGACCTAAAATTCCTGTTTTCTTAAAATCAAGTGTTTACTGTAGCGGAGTGTCATTAAAGCGTCACAGATCACGGAGTGTCATTACAGTGTCACAGATCACGGTGTGTCATTATAGCGTCACAGATCACGGTGTGTCATTATAGCGTCACAGATCACGGAGTGTCATTACAGCGTTACGGATCACGTTGTGTCATCACAGCGTCACAGATCACGGAGTGTCATTACGCTGTCACAGATCACGTGGTGCGGTCATTACAAAGGTCATTGCATCACGGAGGTCATTACGTTGCTCGGCCGTGATCAGCAGGCCACATAGCTGTCACGCATCACGGAGTGTCATTACAAATATCACGCATCACAAGCAGGGTCATTACGCTGTCACGGATCACAGCGCGCCATTACAGCATCAGCCAGCATCAATATTGTGCCATTATTAGCGTTGTCACAGATCATAGTGTATCATTACAGTTGTCAGCGCATCATGGTTTGTCATTACGTTGTCACGTATCACAAGCAGTTATTGCCAAAGGTCATTGCCAGATCATGTTGCGCTATTGCTGGGCCATTGTCACGTATCACGGAGGTCATTACGGGGTTACAGCGTCACAGATCACGGTTTGTCATTACAGTGTCACAGATTACAGCGTGTTATTACAGCGTCACAGATCACGGAGTGGCATCACAGCGTCACAGATCACAATGTGTTTTTACAGTGATACGGTTCACAGCGTGTCATGACAGCATCATGGATCGCAGTGTGTCATTACTGCGTCACAATTTACAACAGTGCGTGTTATTCCAGCTTTACAGGTAACAGCGTGTCATTTGCGTGTCACAGATCACGGCGTGTCACTAGAGCGTCACAGATCACAGTATGTCATTAGAACGCTGCTCAACAGACTATGGAACCCATGCCGTATATGTTTGGTTTCCTTGTGGATGGGCTAACTTCATTACGTAGCCATGGTTTTGCCCAATCAGCATGTTTATTTTTATAGCTCATGTCCCACAGCATTTAACCCTCCAAATTGTTTTTGTTTTTTTAATTGAACGAACTTTACAGGGACGACTTTAAGTTCATAGCGCCTGGAATGTGCCAGGAGGCACGACGTACCTGCTGAGACACCCATAGTAGGGGGGTCTGATTTCGATGAGAATAAGAGTAGCGAACTATTAGGGAAATTAGTGAGTGGATGTGACATTGCCTGAGCGAACAGTTGGGGAAAATAATATGTGAGCTCAGAGGAGAGAATAAAGAGAGGTAACAGAGTTGGTCTCTCAGACTTGGACAGCAAATGATATAACTCTTGCTGTCTGGGTTTATGTTAAATAGTATATCTGAATATATGATATGATTCCTCAAGATAATAGAGGATAATAGTCTACTCCTGGGAATTCCCCTGGGACAATTTGGTATCTTAGGCGTGTGAGCGTCTTTTTAGCTCGCTCTCGCTCGCTTTGCGTGCTTGCATGCGCACTTTGGACCTGTGGCGAACTGCTTTCAGCTTCCGTTGCGACGTTCTGATATGTTTTTGGTGTGCATTTCGGTTGTTCTGGCGGCTTGACGGGTTAGCGTCCTAGAGGCGGGACCGTTTTTGTCGTTGGTTATACCGGTTTCACTCGTTTTTGGCCTATTTTGGCTCACTTCCGTGTGCATCCTGATAAGTGAACTCTACGGCACATATTGGGGGGGAGGTATGATGGCTTACAACAACTTTTGTGCGATTTTTATGAGTTATTTACAATTGTTTTAGTCTTCATCAACTCATAGTATGGCCTCAAACAGCTTATTTCTTCAAAATATGTGCGGATTCACTCCCTTTTTAGAGCTTAAAAAGAGTTGATGCACCTCCTCAACTTCGATAACTGGGCTTCTGGATGGTTGTGAAAAGTTATTTTACTTATTTTGGATATATTTTACCAAACTTTACCAGTCCTCATCAATTCTTGGAGCTTTGAGACCTTTTTGAGCCTTTTTGGGAGCTGCATTCACTCCTTTTTGGTCCATCAACCCTGAGTTTTAAGAGTGGATCAAGCTTCTAGACTTCAATATGGAACTTTTGAACGATATTATTATTTTATTCTACTCAGTATGGATATTATTTACCGTTCTCAACAGTTCTTGAAGGTCTACAGCCCTTTGGTGCCCTTTTTGGCTGATGCATGCACCTTTTTCAGCCCCAAAATAGCCCTTTTTGACTGAAAATGGACTTTTCAGACTGCCAAATACTTATTCTGGACAGTACACACGGTTTATCTTTCAAATATGGACCTTACTGAAAAGTTTTTATCAGTGTATGGAGTTATGGGACCTTCTGGGAGCTATTTGGATACTTTTGGCTGCAGCATGCACTCTCCATCCACACCTAGCACTTGAAAACTGTGTCGCGGAGCCCTGGCGAATTTTCTAGAAATGGACAGAAGTGAAGTAAGGACTACGTTGACAACATAAAAAGTACTTCTTCAACTCTGTTTTCACTTCCAATAGTGTTACAAGCAACCTCAGCAGCTGGCAGCAAGTGTGCTTTCGACTGCTGAACATACATCCACTTCCAGCCCCCTTAACACTGTGGGCTATTTTTAGTAACCTACCAGCATATGGCCATACCCTTTGGTATTGGTGACACGTACAGACGACAGTGGTGGAAGCAGGGCTTTGACAAGTGGGTCTACCCTCCTGGACCTCTTCAGCAACCTGGTATTCCATTTGGCGGCTTCCCTCCTTCACCTTCAGTGTCCCCCACTACGTCGGACGACGAAGAGGACCCGTTCACACTTCCTGAAGGTTTCCAGCCCCTACTGTTACCTCAACCTCCACAACAGAACTAGCCTGCCTATTTCCAGATATGCAGCCGCCCTACGACCCATACGCCGTACCCCCGTCTCCATTCACCTTTCCACCCTCACTTGCTGCTGGCTCCTTTCCACCCTCCACCACCGGACCTGCAGCACTCATGGCCCCAGGACAGCCCAGTCCCCTGCCATATCAACCACCTCAGGTCCCCCTCGCAGACCCCCGCCTTACTCCACTCAGCCCTTACCCACAGCCACATCCCTCAGGAACCGTCCCGGTGTACCACACCCCAGCAGCAGTTCCTGGACCGGTCCCCGCTGTACCATGGACCTGGTCTGGGGGTTTCCCCTTCGGGGGGGTTCCCTCCCCTTACGCCCCTGCACTTCACTCCCCGGCTCAGACGCTGCCAGGGACTGCTAGGAGTGCTGAGGAGGCGGCACGCTGGCTGGCGTATCGTCGGCAGGAAGAGGCGGCGGTGCTGGCTGCGTCAGGCTTGCAGGTGGGAGCTCAGGCCACCTATGGTGCTGGAGGGGTGCTCGCAGAGCGCCCCGGCACGGGCTACCCAGCAGGGGCCTTTCGTACCACTGGAGGGGTGCACGCAGAGCACCCCGGTGAGGGCTTCCCTGCAGGGGCCCACGCGACGAACGCTGGAGGGGTACAGGAGGATGAGCCGGAAGAGGAGCCTGTCGCAGACAATCCCTGCCCTCACGATGAGTACCTGAGAGCAGGGGGCTACAGTGACGTAGACCCCGACAACCCATTTGGCCGTAGTGCTGGCGAGGAGTCTGCGTATGAGTACGAGGCGGACCCCAACGACTACGACGAGTATCTGCGGGCGGGGGGCCACAGTGACGTGGACCCCAACGATCCGTACGGGGAAGGGCAGCGCTGGGACGAGGTAGATGACGACGAGGAGGAGCAGGAGGAGCTGGTCGTCTCCATCACTGCGTCAGCCTCAGCGCAGCGCGTTGTCACTGTTGGCGTGGACGAGACGTCCGCAGCACCGCCACAACCGCCTGAAGTGTTCGTCTCGAACAACGCAGGGCGTCGGCGGTCTCGTCGTTCGTCGGGACCGGGGAGCTGGGACGAGCGCAACCTACCTTTCCGCGAGGAGTCCGACTCCAATTCTGGCGGGGGCTCTTCGTCCGCCTCGCAGACGTCCTCGTCGAGGTCATCAAAATCCTCGAGGTCGTCTAAGTCGGGCAGGAGCGGGCAGAGTGACGGACTTAGTGACCGTGCCCGCAAGCATCGCGACGCCAAGGAGAGGAAGCGGAGGCTGCGGCGTCGAGAGCGTGACGAAGGGCGGACCCTTACCCCTGCAGCCCTAGCGGCCACCTTCAGGGAATGCCTGAAGGAGTTCCACAGCCAAGGGGGGGGCACACGGTCCGCTCCTGCAGACCCCACAGCTGAGACCGCCAGTGCAGACCCCCAGGCCGGGGTTAATTCAGTCGCTGGAGGGGTGCCCGCGGAGCACTCCGGCGCGGATCCTCCAACGGGGGTCATTTCAGACGCTGGAGGGGTGCACGCAGAGCACCCCGGCGCAGACCCCCCAGCGGGGATCGCTTCGGTTGATCCGCAGCTGGCGGAGGGCGGGGGGGAGATTCACCCGCAGCGAGCTGGTGTTGCCCCCCTGACCGCGGTGGTGGCCCCCGATGTGGGGGTGCAAACTGGGCAGCCCGGCGGCAGAGGAGGAGCTGGAGTCAGCAACGGGGACGTGACCCTGCAGCAGACGGCGGGCAAGGGCAGCGCCACACGAGAGCGCGAGACCGTTGGCTCCCGCCAACTGGCCCGGCTACGAAGGCAGTCCCTGGAGACGGTGGTGGTTCTCGGGTCTGGTGAAGGAACCCCTGCTGACCACACCCCAGGCACTGACTCGACAGCTGCCGTTCGACATGTGAACTTCCGTGAGGCGAACGGGACCCCTGATGGTCCTGGTGGAGTGATGCCTGGCGGGCCCTCAGCGGAGCTGCCTCCCCCTGCACATGACCCTGCTGTACCAGCACTTGGAGGTGGCGATGGGGGATGTGCACCACCTGGACCTCCGACAGCTGCTCCCTTGCCACCCGCGGTGCCACTCCCAATGCCCAGTGGGCCACCGCCACCTCCTCCTCCTCCTCCACCTGGTAGCACGCTTGCGTTACCAGCACCAGAGCATGATGGTGGAGGTCGTGACGGGTCACCAGGGAGACCTCCCCCTCCCCCTCCGTCTGGTCGAGGTGGGCATCGAGGGCGGGCCCTACTGGCCACACGAGATGGCCACACTCTGTGGGTACCGCAGCCTTGGGGGGACACTGGATACCTCGGACTCGGAATGCCGACGGCTACGGTCAGATCGGCTGCAGATGGTGGCCTTGACCTCTTCTACAAGGCTATCCTCTTGCTGGGGGTATCACTGAGGGAGTACCTTGACATGGGGGGCACTGTGGCACAGCCGCCAGTCATGCTGATGACCCCGGAGATGGAGACGCATGCGTGGGTGGTGGACCGGGGCGTGGTGGACGCGGCCCTTCTGGCATACCGCAGTAGGCCTGCGGGCTCAGGACACCCCCGCCCGGAATGGAAGCACGTCTCCAGTACCCCTGAGTCCGAGATGCACCTCCTGGATCCCGACTGTCTTACAGCATGGGCCGAGGTGGAGCAGTCGGAGTGGTATCGGCAGCTGCAGTCACGGTCAACTCCTACGCCGACTCCAACCCCGCCTCCATCTGATGGTCGAGCCCATTTTCTAGCTCTGACGGCAGCCCCCACCTCTGTGCATCATCCGACAACCCCCGCGCCTGCGACGGCTCCGACTAACCTTGGTTCACGTCACCCTCGACCTCATCTTTCACCTAACGCAGCAACCTTTACCCCTGCAGCTACTTCATCGTCCACCGCGGGAGAGCCCAGCAGCCGTGACCTCATCGGCGAGCAGAAGGTGGAGGACGCGCTGCTGAAGCTCGTGAACAAGCTGCCGAAGTTCCCTTCAGAAGGGGATTTGTCCGAAGACGACAAGGTCAACCAGCTGGAGGCTTCTCTCGAAAGGTCCAGAACTTACTGGACAACAAGCTGGTGATGAGGGCGTGCCGCCAAGCTAGCTGCACCGGTGAGGGATACATTACCTCCGTCCCTGACATCATGTGGATTGTGGCGGAGGAGTGTTTGCGAGGTGAGCAGCGGGAGTTTGTGGAGAAGGCCGCGGGAGGTGTCGGCACGTCAGCGGGGTGGATACAACGGTACGCTGACGCTGACATATTCTTCGGGGACCTGGCCCTCAGCCTGCTGGCCATCGAGAAGCTGCAGAAGCTGCGTGATGGACTCACCCGAAGACAGTCGAGTAAGGAGACGGCCAACGCTTACCACTCGCGACTGTCTGCGCGACAGCGCACCGTGAACTTCCTGGCCAAGGTAGTGCCTGGTTGTGTGCCCGTCTCCGACGAGGATTTCGGCCACCACTTCTGGCGGGGGTTGGTGCACCACAGCAAGGTGGGGCTGGAAATGAGGAGGGTGAACCTGGACCTCAATGATCCAGGGGAGTGGGAGGATCGGGCACGTGCTGAAGGGCACAGCCGAGGCGTTACCTCGGCTGTTCTCAAGGTGCTCGAGTTCGCCAGTGACATCGAGGCGAGCAAGGCATCCAAGGCGGCGGACGCAGCCAGCAGAAGAGCCCCAGCACCTTCTGCACCTTTCTGGCAGCAACGTCGAGGACGTGCCCTGAATGCACTGACGGAGTCTGAGCTCGATCTGGCCGCGGCATCCACACCTCCTCCTCCACCTGGACTGCCCCTTCCTGGTGCTCCACCTGGCCTCCCGGCTCCAGAGACACGGGAGTGCTACGCGTGTGGAAGGCGCGGACATCTGGTGCGGGATTGCAAGGACGCGGCCAAGCTGGCTGCGTGGAAGGCGAACGCTCCTAAAAGGTTGTCTCGAGACAGGCGGCAGGTGGCCGCTATGTTCTTCGCCATGGCACACGACGAGGACATCTCGTGGGCACCGGCGGAGCTGCGGGGAGAAGTGGAGGCCCTTGCAGCCGCAGACGTCAACGCTGTTCTAGAGTTGGCGGCTCTCACTGATTGTACGGATCTGGTGGAGGGCATCATTGAGGCGCAGCGGGCGTCCCCGGCAGCCGGCGAGTTGCCGGCCGACTCGGATCGGCAATAGGGTCTGAGGACCCTTTCGGCTGAGGGGCCAGAAAGTGACACTGGACGTCGCTCTCTTGCCGAAGCCCCTCAACCGGCTCCCGCAGCGGCGGGGGTAACCCCCATCATCGACGACCCCATGCCTGAGCACTACTCCGTACTAGAACCCTGGGCCTACGAGGGTATCTACAGGCCCTGCTTGGCCGCAGTGTCTGACCGTTTGAATGCTTGGCACTTCAGGCGGCCAGTGGGGGCGCTTTCCATGGAAGTGTTGATGATGCGACTGCGCAAAAGCCTGAAGCGCAAGTCGACGACGGGGATCCGTACTGCACTGGAACGGATGCAACAAGGTCGTGGCATGAGGTCGTCTGCCGCGCCAGCTCGGAGGTACAAGAGACGGTGCGAGCTGGACAACTTCAGGAATGAGGTGGACCTGATGTGCCTGCAGAAGCAAGCCCCGGCCCACCACACTCCGTTGGGCACGCTGCCACTGCCGACGCGGCAACAGCGCATGGTCGAGCACGTGTCGGCACTGTTGCAGGGCCCTTCGAGGTCACGTGGGATGTGCAACGACTCCCAGCAGGTTCGGGCACTGGACCTGGCGGAGACACGGGCCCACGATCTATCCCTTGCGTGGGACGAGATGACTTCGGCGGAGCAGGCTGACGCCCTGCAGCAGGATGCCCCGATAGGGCACCGCGCGTGGGAAGCGGAGGGCCTTCTGCGCTGGCGCGGCCGACAGCGTGGGATGCCGGCGGAGGAATCGCTGGCCGTCATGGACTCGCCCCCCTACCCTTGGGCTACGGGGGATGTTGGTGGAAACTCCGTGGGAGTGCCCGCGGCTTCTGTTTCGGCCACGGGGACCATCCCTGGCACAGGGGGGGACATCCCCGGGATGCCGGATGCATGGTGCAGCTTGTACAGGGTGCACCAGTACCGTGAGAGGCAGTCGGCGGTGACTCCTGCAGAGGTGAGAGCGGATCTCTTTGGCGAGCAGCCGGAGCAGCCGGAGCAGCAGCCAATTGAGGTTACACCGCCCGATGCCGTGACTCCTGACGAAGTACTGGAGGGTGGACCAATGAGCGAATCTCCGGAGCACCTGGAGGACAATTTGACCCAGCAAATGGCTGCAGACAGGGGCCAGCAGCGGAGTGCAGACCCGCCAGCGCCGGACGCTGGTGGGGTCGAGGACAGCATGACCCAACAGCTGGTCAAAGCTGGGGCCCCAGAGGAGATTCACGCACTGAATACTCACCCCCTGCAGGAAGACACTGAGGAAGAAAGCATGCGCAGTCACCCACTGACGGAGGATGATGATGACGACGATGATGGTGATGAAGCGTGTGGGGGTGACAACGACACGAGCATGGGTGTCGGCCGTTGCAAGCGCATCCTGCGTGACGGGGGTGTGCTGTGGGCATCTCAGCTCGCTGCGGCTCATGATGAGGAAGGAGCGCTGCTGTTAGTCTTCTACGCGTATCTGCGTGGCAAGCTTGTCAAGGTACTCGTGGACTCCGGTGCCTCGGACAACTTCGTGTCTGAAGACTGCGTACGACGTTGTGGCCTACGCGTACGGCAGGGCCCGCAAATGAAGGTCACACTAGCGGACGGGTCGGTGAAGACCACAGGGGCTGTGGCCTACTCGAAGTTCACGGCCCCCACCGCAGCGGGCTCCACCTATAATGAGTCGGCCATGGCCATGCGGGTGTTGCCACTCGGGATCCGAGTGGACGTGGTGCTGGGGGGGAAATGGTTGCGTAGCCTTTCTCCCATCATGCTGGATTACGCCGGTCACGGCTCCGTGTCCTTCGCACGCAGAACGAAGGGGGGGGGTAAAGAGCTCGTGACCATCGCCGGCTGCAACCCGGGTAAAAGTGCTGGTGGACGCGGAGACAACTGTGCTGGACTCATCGATGAGGTCTTCCTGACGGCTGTGCAGCTGCGTAAACACCTCCTGTACGCAGAGACTCAGAGGCTCACGGGCGACGCCTCCGCTCAGCCGGCGTGGCTTATGATGGCGCGCAGGGACGGCAGCGAGCACGATTCGGCCTTCGCTGCTACTGCAGCCGGAGATCATCCCGACGCGGAGCTCCTCGCGGTCGAGGCCGAAGCAGTATGCCTCTCGGTGGACACTGCAGCTGATGCGAAGCCTGTGGCCAGCACCCAGGTGAAGCTGGAACCCCCGGATACTGGGGGCACCGCCAAAGACATCCCACAGGACACGAGGGACGCCAAGGTGGCACCCCGCTGGAAGGAGAAGTTCCGGGCACTCTTCGAGGAGTTCTCCGAGGAGCTGCGTGACGCCCTCCCCATGATGTCCAAACTGCGGCGGTCGATGGAGGATGAGGCCAGAGTCACCCTTAAGCCAGACAAGGAGGGAGGACCTCCATTTCGCCGTCCCTACCGCATGTCTGTGGAAGAGCTTCGGCAACTGCGGGAACGCATCGAGCAGCTGGTGGAAAAGGGCTACATCAGACCCTCATCCAGTCCTTACGCGGCACCATGTCTCATGGTACCCAAACCGGGCCAGCCTAACACGCTGCGCCTGGTGGTGGACTACCGCCAGCTGAACTCTCAAACAGTGAGAGATCGGTACCCGCTGCCGGACATTCAGTTGATGTTCGACGAGATGCAGGGTGCCACCCACTTCTCCTCCTTCGACGCCGTGGATGGATTCTGGCAAGTCCCCATGGCTGAGGAAGACGTGGAGAAGACAGCATTCACCACCCAGATGGGCTCCTACGAGTGGCTGGTGATGCCACAGGGATTGCAGAATTCCCCGTCACAGTACCAGCGGAGGATGCAGAGAGCCTTAGGACACTTACCTTTCGTCCGAATCTTCATCGACGATGTGGTGGTGTTCTCGAAGGGTGGAGTCCAAGAACACTACGACAACGTCCGTACCTTCCTTCAGACCTGTCGCGAGAAAGGAGTATACCTCAAGGCCTCTAAGGCGCAGATGCTGAAGGAGTCTTTGAGGTTTCTTGGGCACACCCTGTCCAGCGAGGGCTGCAAGCCGCAGCACGACAAGGTGGCGGCAGTGCGCGACTGGCCGGCGCTGGAGAATGTCACTCACGTCCGGCAGTTCCTGGGCCTCGCCGGTTATTATCGTCGGTTCATTCACTGTTTCTCCGACATCGCGCAGCCCCTCACCATGCTCACCAAGAACGAGGTGGAGTGGAGATGGGGCCCTGAGCAGCAGTGGGCCTTCGAAGAGCTGAAAGCAGCACTGGTCGACGCCCCCGTTCTGGCCCTGCCGAACGTGAAGGCCGCAGCGGACGGATCAGCCCCCTTCGTGGTGCAGACCGACGCGAGTGGGGTGGCGCTGGGTGGAGTCCTGATGCAGGACTGTGGTGAAGGACTTAAGGTGATAGCCTACGAGAGCCGGCAGTTCTCCGCGGCTGAGCAGAACTACCACACGGGCGAGAGGGAGCTCTGCGGACTTCACCACTGCACCACGGTGACCTGGCGGCACTACCTGATCTTCACCGCCTTCAAGCTGCAAGGCGACCACCGGCCACTGGAATGGCTGATGGAGCCGGGGAGGGAGCTGAGTCGGCGGCAGGCACGATGGTACATGGATCTCGTGGAGGTGGGGGTCCCCCGCATGGAGTACGTGAAAGGGGCCCTGCTACTGGTTCCAGACGCCTTGTCACGGCGACCCGACTACTCAGCGAAGACACCTCGGGAGGGCTTGAAGGAGGCCGGCATTCTCGACGCTAAGTCGGACCTCCCGAAAGACCCCCTCTCTGTGTTGGACACCTCCGACCTCTTTGAGGAGGGCCCAGCCTTGGGCACCCTGACCCAGCTTGCTGAGGTGAACAGCTGGTTGGACGCGGTGGACACTCTGCAGCTGGCGGAGTTGGCTATGGAGTCCCAACTTGGTGCCAAGGAGCTTCGAGCCCCGCACCATTGCGAGGACCTCCCAATAGAGGTTGCAGCGGGTGCTGGGGGGGTGCAGACGCAGCACCCTGGCGCGGATCTCTCGACGGAGGTCACATCAGACGCTGGAGGGGTGCAGATGCAGCACCCTGGCGCGGATCTCCCGACGGAGGTCACATCAGACGCTGGAGGGGTGCAGACGCAGCACCCTGGCGCGGATCTCCCGACGGAGGTCACATCAGACGCTGGAGGGGTGCAGATGCAGCACCCTGGCGCGGATCTCCCGACGGAGGTCACATCAGACGCTGGAGGGGTGCAGATGCAGCACCCTGGCGCGGATCTCCCGACGGAGGTCACATCAGATGTTGGAGGGGTGCAAACTGAGCACCCCGGCGCGGACCACCTGACGGAGGTCACAGCGCCCCCCACGAGAGGGGCGACGCTGGCGTTTCAGCGTGCTTCCCTGAAGAAGAGTACAAGGGCTCTTCGGGGGGCCTTCAAGTCCCTTCGCGCAATGGGACGGTCCAAGCTACCAGGAAAGGCGGCATTGGAAATGCCAGCGGAGGCCTCAGAGCAACCTTGTGGCGTGGTGGCCTCACGCACCCGGTCAAAAACTGGGTTACCTCCTGCGGGAGGGACGTCGGGGTGCCAAGCACCCATAGCGCCTGCACAAACTCCGCCGCAGGTGTCAGCCAAGGTCCCTATGGAGCGCCCCAGCGGCACGGTGACCTCTCGCTCGCGGTCGAACACCAAATCGCCGCCCCAGCAAGAGGCAGCAAAGCCGGCGACACCTCCGACGGTGGTTCTGACTGACGCCCCCAGGACGAGGAAGCCCCCTGCGAAGAGCGCGTCTCAATCGCGGAGGGAATCGACGGGGCGGTTGCACCAGGCATTGTTCGAACGGCTACAGTCGAAATACGGGAAGTTCGACGTGGATGCCTGTCGCGGACCAAAAGGCCGCGGTCAGCTGGTGGACAAATACTGGGAAAACTGCCTAAAGGAGCAGTGGAGAGGACTTCACGTGTGGTGCAGCCCCCCACATGACAGCGACCATCTCACCATCGAGGCTGTACTCCGCACCTACGTGCATGAGTGGCGGCAAGACCCCGAGAACACCTCTGCAGTGTTCCTGCTGCCGGACCTACAGTCGCGCATGCCGCAGTGGAGGAAGCTTTTCAGACGCGCGGGGATGCGTATTGAGGAGGTCATCCCCACACATGACTCTCAGGGGAATCCCACCCAACTGTTTAAGGGAACAGATGGAGTGCTGCAGGACCTCCCATGGCCGATGCTGGTGGTGTATGCTCCACCCTCGAGGTCAAGACCGCAGAGGATTCGACACCAGCGAGTGCCCCCGCCAATTGTTGATGCAGGCAAGGCGTCAAAGATGCGGGACGCGCAGGGCACAGTTTCTGGAGGAGAATTCCTTGAGGCCCTGCGGGACGAGTACAGCCGAGACGGGCCCCTTCGTACTCTGCGGGAGCAAGTACAGTCAGCTCCCCATCACAGCACGAAGCACTTCTGCATTGTTGGCGAAGTGCTGTGGCGGGTAGCTGCGGGGCACTACCAGCTGGTCCTGGGTGAGGACTCACCCCTCCGGGAGATTGTGTTCCGCGAAGCCCACGACTCCCTGGCAGCGGGTCACACAGGGCGCGACAAGACACTTGAAAGGGTTCTTCGTCGATTCTGGTGGAAGAACGCCTCGGATGATGTGGGGGCTTGGGTGGCGTCCTGCCCCACTTGCCAGGCTGTGAAACCCCGATCGTCATACCCTGATGGACTGCTTAACCCGCATTCGATCCCGTCGCGAAACTGGCAGGACGTGGGTGTGGACTTTGTCACCGGTCTACCTTTGACCGAGCAAGGGAACGACGCGTTCGTCGCCTTCACCTGTAAGCTCTCGAAGATGGTCCACGTGGTCCCCATTAACTTCGGGGACAGCTCAGCAGCCACTATTGCTCGCATCTACTTCGACACCGTGTGGAGGCAGCATGGCGCGCCTATGAAAATTGTCAGCGACCGGGACCCACGCTTCCAAGACGCGTTCTGGAAAGAGCTGATGCGGTTGATGGGGGTCAAGGTGGCAATGACCACCCCTTACAATCCCCGATCTGATGGTCAAGCGGAGCACACCAACCGGGTCGTGGAGGATATGCTTCGCTCCTTCGTCGATGATAGTCCGGAGGACTGGGACCTGTACGCCACCAACGTCGAGTTTGCTATCAACGACTCGCGCAGTGACGTAACCGGTTTCACCCCCTTCGAGTTGTGCTATGGTGTGTCACCCATGTCACAGCTTGACATGTTTCTAGAAGCTGCCCAGTCTACCGATGGGCGACGCAAAGGAGGGGTGGGGACTGCACATGAATGGGCGTTTCGTTTTTCGTCGCAGCTGCGGGACGCGCGGGGTAGACTGGAGTTGGCACAGCAGCGGCAGCGGGATCTCTTCGATCAGCGCCATGGGCAGCGGGAGTATGCGGTGGGGGACCTCGTCTGGGTAGAAGCCAAGCACCTCACGGAGAAGCTCATGGACAGGTCCCTTTGCAGGAAGCTCAGCAAGCGCTGGCATGGGCCGTTGGCGGTAACGGAGCGGTTCTACAGTGACATGCAGGCGGGTCTTCCGGAGGCAGACCGAGGTGCTCCGGTGGCTTATCGACTGCAGCTCCCCCCACGCTGGCGTATACATGATGTGTTCGCACAACATCGACTGAAGCCATACGTGGGAGGGGCAGATGCGTTCGCGTCACGCCGACAGCCAGCAATCCCAGAGGCGGTGATAGTTGATGGACAACGCGAGGCCCATGTGGATCGCATTCTGGCTCGACGAGTTCGCATCTCCCGAGGAAAGGAGATTGTGGAATGGAAGGTACGCTGGACGGGCTACTCAAAGGCCCACGATTCGTGGAGGACTCGAGACAAGCTGGAGCGTGGAGCACCTCTGCAGCAGCTTAAGGACTTTGAGACCGAACGTCTGGCCATGGAGGGCCAGGTACGTGACGCTGCATTACGTCGTCGAGAGCAACGCCGCGATACACCCAGTTCTGCTGCGGTGGCGTCAGGTGCCTCTTTAGCCTACCTGTTGGTGAGACCCTGGGAGGAGGAGTTTGAGAACCCCACCGACGAATGCCTTCCTTGGGAACAACGTGGAATGACGAGAGAGGGCGAGGTCACCTATGTCACTACCCTCGCTGCACTTGATACTCGGCCAGTACGGATATTGGTATTGTTCAGTGGAACAGGCTCCGTGGAAAAGGAGTTTGCCCGCTGCTTCCCAGCCTCGAGATCGGTAACTCTGGACGCTGACCCGCTTTGGCGGCCGACTCACGTGACGGCCATTGAGAGCTGGGATTATTGGAGGTATCCCCCAGGGTACTTCGACGTGGTATGGGCAAGCCCCCCTTGTACCCAGTACAGTCAGGCCCGCACCACTGGAGGTCCGCCCGATTTCGTTACAGCGGACGCGTGCGTACAACGCACCCTAGACATCATCGAGTATCTCCGTCCTCAACACTGGTTTGTGGAGAACCCGATGGGCCGTTACCCTGACGCCCTGCGTTTCAGGCCAGTAATGAGCCATTTACCGGCGCCCCTCACTTGCACCTACTGCATGTATGGGAAACGATATATGAAACCAACGTGTATATGAGCGAGCTCGCCTCCGCCCGAACCCTTACTGCAGTGCTCTGCAGCGACTCCTTGTTCGCATCGACGTGCAACAGGAGTTCACCCTGATACTGCACAACTGGGACCGAGTGGTCATCGGAAGGGGATGCAGAAGTCACACGCAGTGTATCCAGTTCCAGAGGGTCTACTGCGGCATCTGTTCCAGCACTTGACTTTTGGAGGCACAGGAAGGTAAACGATGTTACGGCCATAACCCTTGGACCGAGTGCAACCTATCTACGGCAAGCAGAGTTTCGAAGGAGAAGACGAAGACTGAAGACCTGCCTTAGATATCGGTTGTGTGCGGTTGGGTGAATCCGGGATGAGCGTTGGCAGCGTGATCCTTGGTGAAGCCCTTCTGCTACGCTGATGAGCAGAGGAATCACGAGACCCCTGTACGCTATTGTATGTGTGATTATGCTTTAGTCGTGGTTTCAGGGGAAAGTCCACTCCTAACGGGGGGAGAGTTGTGCCAGGAGGCACGACGTACCTGCTGAGACACCCATAGTAGGGGGGTCTGATTTCGATGAGAATAAGAGTAGCGAACTATTAGGGAAATTAGTGAGTGGATGTGACATTGCCTGAGCGAACAGTTGGGGAAAATAATATGTGAGCTCAGAGGAGAGAATAAAGAGAGGTAACAGAGTTGGTCTCTCAGACTTGGACAGCAAATGATATAACTCTTGCTGTCTGGGTTTATGTTAAATAGTATATCTGAATATATGATATGATTCCTCAAGATAATAGAGGATAATAGTCTACTCCTGGGAATTCCCCTGGGACATGGAAGCAGTGTCGAGTCTACTACCGCAGCCAGCTTGCAGTCTGCGTATGCCACTGAAGTGTGTCTTCAGAAGCTTGAGCTTCCCACATTATGCATCTTCCCCTCTTGACCCTACCTAGTTGATAGCATGACATGCAACTGAGAGAAACTAGATCTTCAACAAATCTGCCAGGCCACCAGAAGTTGTTGGCAGCTCTCGTGGTTTATTGAGCACTTGTTGAGTAGTATGGTAATGGCGGAAGATTGGTCCGGCACGTATCGTTTCAGTTACATATTTAGTGGGATGTCCGTTATATAATAACAAAAACATTTGCGATACGAATCGGACTTATAAACTGAATTACTTTGGCTGTTATTTTATCCGTTATTTTATTTTAGCTGAATTAATCTGTCCTTGAAATCCCTCGATCGTCCTCGAAGTACTTGCTGAGCTGCTTGATTAAAGGAATATCCGATTGCCCCTTCAAAAGCATTCAAAGTACCGAGGATCTATTTTGAAGAAACGCTCTCAAAACGCTCTCAATTTGATCTATTTTGAGAGCGTTTCTTCAAACTGGATCCTCGGTACTTTGAATGCTTTTGCAGGGGCAATCGAATATTTCTTTAATCGAACAGCTCAGCAAGTACTTCGAGGACGATCAACGGATTTGCTGGATAGATAATGACAGATTCAGTCATATTCGTGCGGTTGCCGAGAAAAACTGTGTTCATCACAAAATTAAAATGTTGGACATTTGGTATGAACAGGGTTCAGGGTTTAGGTTAGGGAAGTAGTTCAGTGGCTAGTGTGTAAGGGAGACAAAGAACTTCAGTATGTAAGGGATAGTGAACCAATTATTACAAAACCGAGCCAGAAAGGTCCCATATGCCAAGAGGATCCGAATTGATGTCGGAGGAGCCTGAGCAGGCAGCGTGGGGCAGGGAAGCAGCCCCATGTGATTTGATGTCGGAGGAGCCTGAGCAGGCAGTGTGGGGCGGGGAAGCAGCCCCATGTGATTTGATGTCGGAGGAGCCTCAGCAGGCAGTGTGGGGCAGGGAAGCAGCCCCATGTGATTTGATGTCGGAGGAGCCTGAGCAGGCAGTGTGGGGCAGGGAAGCAGCCCATGTGATTTGATGTCGGAGGAGCCTGAGCAGGCAGTGTGGGGCAGGGAAGCAGCCCCATCGATGTGATTTGATGTCGGAGGAGCCTGAGCAGGCAGTGTGGGGCAGGGAAGCAGCCCCATCGATGTGATTTGATGTCGGAGGAGCCTGAGCAGGCAGTGTGGGGCAGGGAAGCAGCCCCATGTGATTTGTCGTTGGCTTACATCAAAAGTGGGTGAGGGAGGGTCGTGGATTCTGCTGGATCTTCTCAGCATGTCAACTATACCTACATGGATGGCGGCCTTACCCAATCAGGTGTGTGTATTCCTTACCCACCAGAGAGACAATGCTTCCCACTGGTGGAGAAGTTCCAAGACACGATCATATTTTCGTATGTCAGCACACGTGTGCCTCGCCAAACCACCTGACGTCATTTGTGGGTGTTTTTGGGTCAACGAGCCAAAGTTGTAAACAGTCGAAACACGGTGCTGCAACGGAGGTGGCCTCACATTCAGATTGAGGTTGAGGGGGGTATTCTAGTTTTTGGAGGTATTGTAATTTATGTGGAGACCTCGGCCCACCAGCTCACGAAAGCTTTGGATTTTTGCTCGGGTTTGAGCAACCGAATACAGAAAATTTGAGTCTTCTGTAGATTGAGCTGGAGCTCACAGCACTGCAACCGATCGAAGTTAATGTGATGAGGGAGTGAGAAAAAAAACTGCAGCCATAGCAATAACCCTGCTCTTTGGGCCACAACAATAGATATGATATTCAGGCCGCGGCAACTGAGAGGAATTTCGCGACGCCTGATCGGGCAGACTCAGTGGTGAGCATGTAGCTAGCAGGATAAGGGGTATCCAACAAGTTGCCAACCAATGAGAGCTAGGGTCATGACAGGATACGGTTGCGCCGCTACCAGTCTGCCGGGAATTCAGTTGTCTTAAGCCAAAGGAGAAGAAAATAAACCCCTCGACGGTATGAGCTCGCTGAACTCGAAATCATCATCTCCGTGATTTGCTCGTAGGATAAAAAGCTAAAAGTTTCGGGCAGGCGGGTGCTCACAAGTTGTGTGCGCAACCAAAGTAGACAAAAGCAGAAATGATAAACAAAATGGTCATGGAAAGCGGTGGAATGGATTGTGCCAAATCAGATATTCTGGCAGACAAGGAGCTATCTACAGGCGTCCGTAATTTGAATGAAGCCTCAGCAGCAAGGAGGCAGCACGCATGCGTGGTACAATACTCTGAGTCGACCCAGGAACTACAGTTGCATGTCGGTAGTGCCAGCGATATATCCCAGGTACGATTGATGAAATCGGTATACTACGGGGATCTCAGGAAAGATTGTGTACCCCACGGAAAAGCATACATTTCTCATGAGCACTTTTTTCTGGGAGGTGCAGCACAAACGGAGCAACAGAGAGCGTAGAGTGGCGCAGTCCGCTGCTGGTAAAGTATGCACTCGTTTAGGTTTCCCTTCGCAGGATTACAAGGATTACAAGGATCTGATCCGAAGGGAACGGAACGCCGCAGGTACGTACTCCAGACAAGCATTGCCAAGTTTGAGGATGCGGATATACCAGTTTAGGCAATTCAGTTTATTGAGCAACTCGTTGAGTAGTTTACCACTACTATACATTGCTGCGGCCTCCGCAATGTCCCGATCCGGAGTATACATCCATATGCGTGCTATGCCTATAGTGTTGATCAACAATTTTTATACCTTCAGTGTTCGAAGATGTTGCAATGTGCTGGGACTCCGCCCGGTGAACCATCTGTGCTTTGGGGGCGCCTGAGGCATTCATTAGGTGCTGTTTATGGACAGCTTTTAGATGTAAAATTGCGCGCTCGACAGTTACTACCCATACTACCCAGTATTTGCGGTATTGTCGCCCTAACATGGACATACCAGCTACGGCCGTATCACCCAATACTAGGGCGGTCCTCACATCACGCCGCTGCTAATGTATGGCCTCCAGATTATTCAAGGTGTTACCTGGGTATGGCCTTACCCGGGAAATCTCGGTTTTGTAGGGTGGAGAGGCAATGCCGCATATTGCTGTTACGTGACTATGCAAACCATGAGGATTTTGAATTCACGCCATATCATATATAGCAAAGCGTTACCGCAAAGGATTTGTGTACGTGCTGCAGAAGCATGCGACTTTGCATGACATAATCCATCAAGCAATACAAATATTGAGTGGACGTATGCCCCCTAGCCTGAGCAATGTGGAGGCCAAGTTGCAAACGTTCAATCCCGACATACAGTTCGGCTTTTAACAACGTGTATATCGGAGTGTATCAGAGGTTCATGCAATTTTAGGAATAGCGTATTCAAGAAGTGTAGGTCGGAATGATGCGCTCGGCAGGGTATGCACAAGCCACCTGGCACACTCTACTTCTACTACGTTCATTCGCGCTCGAAGTCTCGATCAACAATATCTCATACTGGATATAATGTATCGCGTTAGTCATAAGTGCCTGCCGTCTGAAAGGGTAGAATGACGAGGCTGCCCCCGTTGCTTTATTTCAATGAGCTGTGAATTATTAGCGCAGTACACGTCAACCACGGGTCCAGCTTCATGTGCAGACAGACCGCAGCCTCGACACCCAGAGAACGCGGCGAGTCTATACGCTCGTTATAGTTATGGCATCACAGCACAAAATCTATGGACCAAGGTATGATATCTTTCAAAATACGGTGTAGTGTCACTTATAAGAATACGTTAAATCCAGGCTGTTGAGTATTATCACAAGGATAATCGGCATTAACCTGTAGAGTAATATTGCTCTATTGTTGCGTATGTATAATAATGATGTTTTAATACCGTACATGTGGGGACTCATCAGTGTGGGGTCGGTAACAGCAATCTTGTTGAAATCTCCACGCCAGCGGCCCAAACGTGTAGATGCTGAAAACCCTGATGTATGGAAGTGTGTACTAGTATATGTTTAAGCGCACGCGTGCTGGGACGACGCAAGGATGCTGGGATGTTCATTTCCGTGTGTCACTGGTGCGTGATTATGGCGAGACATGTGCACGTGTGCCAAAACGTGGAGAAGCCGGGATGTTCATTTGCACTAGGACGTGAAATAAATGTTTGAATGTGTGTACGTCAAGACGGTTGGGCGTTGTATCCACATGCGCGCGGGCTTCCGGAATGTATACGCGTGCTAGGATTGACGTGTCCTGGATTCAAAAGGAATGCGATACAGTTGAAAGAAGGTTGAAGTCGATCACAAATATATCTGCTTATATTACGTAGTAGGTACACCCATTTACATAGAAACGGGTGGTGAGGGTCAGCACTCGGTTGGTGGCAGATTTGGTGCAGCATGCGCCGGAGTTAACGCTGGTGGAACGGCCGCAGGTGGCGGAGGGCCCTGACGGGACGGCATGGGAGAGGCGGCGACAGGTGGCCCTGGGTGCGGCCCGGGACGGGGGCGCGGACCGGTGGGGCCTTGATCTGGACGAGGACTTGCAGTGTGCCGGGATGGGTGATGGGTGATCGTAAATGGGTGTACAAGTTGGTACACCCATTTCTACATACCAACTTTTTCGCTATTTTCTGAGCTATTATCGCCATCAACGGATCAATAATCTAACTCTGGTGTGAATTCCTGTATGTAGATCCGCCTGGAGAGTTTTTCAAAAACTCTAAAGAAGATATGCCAAATGATTATTTTCCCCGCAGGTTGGAATGCGCTGATGCTTGGGATCGCTAGTTGCTTGAGCCGTTCTAAGCGCCGTCAGCAAACTCCTATGATGCGTGTGGTATGTTCCCTTTCCTTGTTATAATCTGACGAAAAGTTTCGTTGGCGTATTGACGCGGGAGTCATGGTCAGAGCGCCGCTGGAGGGCGGTGAGTTCACCACCACGCGCATCGCGGTGGAGGCGAGGCGGACGCTGTCCTCTACTGCCAGGCGGAAGATGTAGGCACCGCCGCATGTGAGGGTGCCCGCTCGAACCGCCAGGTCCGCCGTCGTCAGCGCTGTAGCAGCGGCGGCGGCTAGGTCGAGCGGGTCTGTGCCCTCCTCCGGGATGACGGTCCAGGTGCGGGCCAGGGCCTCCGGCGCCGTGCTCTCAACCGTGGAGATCGGCTTCAGCGAATGATGACTGCCCACTAATCTATTGATACCAGTGTGCACAATATGATGGTCGAGAGAAATAATACAAGCAAACAATGCTCCCATTACTCCGTCAAGCTATTGACTGCCCAATCTCACCAAACGAGCTATCCCGTATTTCGTTCTATGGTTCAAATGCATGGGGGGGCACCGTTTGGTGGCGACGATCACACTCATAACCAGGGGATATCAATAGGTACAAGTTGTTCAAGATAGAAGGCTCTGCGAGGCATTGCTAGCTTGCAACATAGGCTATCTGTATTTTTAATCCATCTAACCTGAGTCATCACTGGGCGTAAGTCTGTTCGCCTTGCTCATGCCCGACCTCGCGCCCAGCTCGCGATGAGATCTATCGGGCATCTTCCCCTTCACGTCGTTCAGAATCAATGGCCCCGCAGCGTCGTCGTCTCGTAGAAGCTGCGGTCTACCACGCCGCGGTAAGTCTGGCGCTGCTCATCGTGCTGCAGCGCCGCCAAACGCTTCTCGTCCGTATCCAACTCCGGATGCCATAAGTCTACGATCAGCACGAGCCGCGCCTCCTCCGTCTCATTGTGTACCTGGTGCTCGAACGAATCGTCGAATAGCATCACTTTGCCCTCGGCCCACCTACGGGTCTCGCCTCCCACAGTCATCTCGCAGTCCCCTTGAGGGACCACGATCCCGAGATGGGCCCTCAGCCGTGCATTCGTGGGGCCGCAATGCGCGGCAAGCCGCGTGTGGGGGCGCAGCAGTGAGAAGTATGCCGAGCCGAGAGAGCACGAGGTGCAATCTCGCCGGAAGCCGCCAGAATCGCTGCACAGCAGCGCGCTCGTCTGCGGCGCCCTCTGGGCGTTCTGATCGTTCCGCATTCCGTTGTAATAGAGCCCCACATCGCACCAGTCACCCCCTGCCAACACCGTGGAATCGTGCGAGCGGAAGAGCGTGGGCGCCTCCGAGTCCGAGTCCTGCTGCAGGAGCGAGAGCGCCTCCTCCCGAATGCGCGGAAACTCAGCCTCGAGCATGCGGCATGCAGGGAAGCTCTGGGGATCGTGCCATGCTGAGGCGGTGAGCCCTGGGATGAGAAACGAGGGCCGCTGCTCGACAACTTTCCAGATACCCGCGGCAACGGCAAGCTCGTGCACCTTTAACACAGCCGCAGTCCGCTCGTGGGAAGGCAGAGAGCTGTCCAAGGCCGTTGCCGCCGCCCATAGCGTGTACACACGAGTCGAGCCGACGAGGCTTGCGGAGCGCTCATAGTGTGCACAAGCGTCCGAATGCACGCTAGGATCCGAGCCCAGCTCGATAGCCAGACCGATCTTGAGTTCGATGTCCGCCTCCACGCGCTCCATCCCACCCAGGCCGTAAGCGGCAAGGGGCACGTTGGGCCGTCGGATCTGCAGGAACTGGAGGAGACTCACACCACCCTTCGCTAGTGCGGCCACAGGAGGCGGTTTGTACAGCTCCGACGCTCGGAACTCGCCGGCTTCCGCTGCGCATTCTTGTAGACAGGTGAGCGTGTGGCGTGCCACTGCGTACGAGTCCATGCCATTGCCCTCATCCGCAGTTCCTCCACTTTTTGCTAATGCGACCTCAGCCTCTCGCAAGCGCTGTGCGTCATGGAGCCATTCGTTGTACACCGCGGCCCGGCCCTGCAATGAAGTCGGGTCGGCCTCCTGGAGCTCGGACCACGCTGCGAGCCTGTCGTCAGAATCCGAGCCGGCTGTTCTTTCCATAAACCCCGGCAGCTGCGCAAACAAGGCCTGGAGGGAGGCACGCGCACGATCGGCTTCGGGTTGGTAGGAAGCGCCGATAAACTGCAAGAACAGGACTGACGCCAGCATGTCGGCGAAAAGACGAAAGTCATTGAGCGCTTTGGCCCGAATGCTCCATGCCAGCGGCCATTCGGGTTGAAGCTTCACCGCGTCATTGGCCGCGAAAATCGCGGCTTCTGCATCACCTGCGTCGAGAGCTTCCACCGCTGCATTGTACGCCGCTACTGCGTGTGGGGAAGGATTGCACTCGGGTCGAGGCGTCATCGCGGCAAGCGCGGCTTTTGCATCATCTGCGCTAAGAGCTGCCTCCTCTGAACTGTGCGCCGCCACTGCTTTCGGGGTGGGATCGCACTCGGGTTGAAGCGTCACCGCGGCAAGCGCGGCTTCTGCTTCATCGGCGCTAAGAGCTCCCACTGCTTCGGCTTCCAGGGTGGGATAGCACACGCCTGTAGCATCGGGTGGGCCGACGATCATCTGAATGTAAGAAGTCCGTTTTCGTGTTACGATATAGTCCCCGTATTCTCCCGCGAAAGACTTGTTCTAAATCGTTGTAAAGCTGGGCCCACAAGTCTATTCGTTTCTCCGGAAACCAGCGTAATAAAAGACGCGCCAGGAGTCCAGCCGTTCGACCCTGGAAACGCAATTGACGACCCCTTTGTAGAGTCACACAACGAACGAGAATCCTTCTCCACCTGCACCCAGGAAACAAAAAGAAAAAACGTACTTTCAGTACAGATATTTCAGCATCTGCTACGGATTATGACTCAAGGTAGTGCAAAAGATTAACCAAGTGACAGTAACTTGTGGTCAGTGGTAGACTTTTCCCGGTCGGTGCGGCCGCTTGAGTGCTCTAGCACAAACGCAAAACGTTAATCCCGGAAGGCATCAAATCGAAGCAATAGCACATGGCAAAGTAAAAGGCTATCTGAAATATCATTATGAAATTGAATCAAACTGAAGTCGCATTTTGAAATTGTTGAACGCTTTCGTGTAACTAAAGGTGGGCGGTCCTGTAGATCGAAACCATAAGAACAGTAGAAATTCTTTATCGCAATTCGACACATAAGAATTCAAACTTACCTGAAACCGTTACTGAATGGTTACCCGCCGTCGCTGTTTACTTCGTCCAAGTTCGCAGCGTCGGAAAGAGCATAACGCAATATAACCCACCAATTCAGCGGCACAGGAACAATAGTCATGCTGCTGCTGTTCAACTGTAGAGATTTGCATGCGTCCGATGTCGCTGACTCGCTGTCGCCACTCGACCGTGACACAGCAAATGCTTTTTACATATAGATAACAGTCGTGAAATGGTATCTTGTTGATTGAGGAAATAGAGAGGTTGCGCAAAAAGAGCATCTTTCACTTCTACCCAACAGCAACACCGCACCGCACTCCGGCAGCGGCACTCGACTGCACCGCACCGCACCGCACCGTCATCGTCAGCGTCACGAGTGGAAGCCGCGTTCGTCATGCCACGTAGGACTCTGTCGTGAAAGTGAATGTTTATTGGGGGAAAAATCGGAGATGGAATCGAAGATCTTTTGAAAAAAGGGGAAATTTTCAGTGCCTATTAACACTGTGTGATTGCGTTACAGTATGACATTGCCATTTATGTTGTAGTAATTCGCGAATTCCCCTTAACAGTGCGAAAAAATGAAGCCAGATCGTAGGCTATACGCTGTGACACTGTACGCTGTACACGACACAATATATAAATGGAGGCTTCATTCAAAAACCCATGTATTGGGGGAAAACTCTCCCCCCTCCGACGTGGGGTACCCAGATGGCAAATTCATGGGAGAACAGACTTTCCCCCCACTGTATGGGGGGGGGGGGTTCTGGTCTCTCCTTGGTTCACCCCTCGCCTTGAGTGACCTGCAGTTGTCATCTGTCATTCGTACCGATCGCCCGACTCGCACCGATAAAACACTCAATTATTTTATCTTATGCAGCTTAGACCGATTGTGCCACCACCTGTTTTCTGGTCGTTCCTGCGGAATCAGTGATATATCACCTATATATCTATATCACTTTTTCCCCGAGGTTAGGGCCCTACCACTTCTGTGGTGGTTCTTTCATCTTCTGCTCGCTTCGGCCTGGTGTGCCGACTCTACATCCGCACGGGACCCTGGAGTGCCGAAACTTGCCTAAATCTTTCTTTCGGTTCCCATCACCGAAAACCCGCCCGATTCCCGAGCCGTCTCGTGGGTCACATCGTTTCCATTCGTAAGCTGTCATGAAAGAGGAGATATATATAATGGGTATATATATTAGTGCAGAGATGGAAACTGGACTACGTTCGGGCTTTCGGATAGAGGACTAAGATGAAGATAATGAAATACCGAGGTGGTTTAATGTCGGGCGATCACGCGGGGTGGCAGGTTGCAAGTGACACTCAGGGCAAGGGGTGACACTACGGGGACACTGATTGGCATACGTGACACAAAGTCATGTTCCGCGTGACACCACCTCACCCCGAATGTCAGGGTTATGACCGATGACACATGTGTCATATATGTCATACCTGTCATACCTGTCAGACATGTCATACCATGTCATGTCATGTCGAGTCATGTCATATATTATAATGGCAGACAATCGTCAGTACGGTCGACTATGACTGTACATGTCATCGAGATGATAAGTCACATCATCTGTCATTTATTCAAGGAAAGGCTTGAATGACACCTGTCATCGAGAGGCCGTATGTCGGACTCGAGAATGGCGAAGCAAGATGCTATCTTGAAGTACCGAACGGTTCGGAGAAGAAATCATCTTCGCTTCTAGCATGTGCGGAACAAGCATGCGAGTATCATATGGCGAACGCATCATTCGTTCTGCCGATACTAGTCGTTCAACCAATGCCTCGGGCTCACAACCCAATAGCGGTACCATCTGTGAGATGGGAGGCATTCGGTATAGATGAGATAGCGTTGTGCTACCGCAGTATCTTCGGACGAAGTCTGCACTCATCACCCGCTCATAAGCTGTGCGCGTGTTACTGTTCAATAACACCTGCGCTATCTTATTATATCATAATATATCTTAAGGCTCTGTCTGCGTCCTTATCAGTTGGTATTCGATCGTCAAGGCGAGAAACGAGAACTCTAGTGTGAGTGCAGCATAGATATCAATAATTTTGTGTATGCAGGTTGCGGAGCGCAAATCATATCTGGCGACGCAATCGCATAAATATTGATATACTGCATATACTGACCGCTGCAAAAGCGAATAGAGTGCGCGAGGATAATCGTCGCATCCACAGATCGTACACAGCAGCTGAGCGTCATCTACACTTCGCGAAAAGGTGTGCATGCGCCATACAAATGTACGGCGATCACATATGCGCGCAGAAGCGATTCGCAGCTGTAAGAAATGTATGTACGGCGATCACATATGCGCGCAGAAGCGATTCGCAGCTGTAAGAAATGTATGCGCGGCCATCATATGTACGCGCAGGAAATGATTCGCAGCTGTAAGAATTACGCAGTATGAGATGCGGGCACGGAAAACATCAGCGGAATCATGATCCGCGCGCAAATTAGCACTCGTATCATGTGCTAAGTATATGGCGACAATATGTGCTCTTTATCAACAACGCGCACAATTGCGATATTCATGATTGCAATAAATCACTTGCAGCGCACGACAATCATTTTGCAGTTTTATGATGACGATGTCAATATGCAAAATGTCATCAATACACCGTCGTTATTGATAGTTGCAATAATCATCTGCGCATCATATGCGCGCGTCACGATATCCTCTGCAAAATATGTGTATACTTACAGGGATAATCATGAACGGACGCATGATGACAATATTGCAGCATGCCACACAATACTCTGATGTCTGCTGAGATATTGCAATTTATTCACTGATTTGTATACTTACTTGCAATCAAGAGTGTAAACTGCATAAATGCTGTGTGAATAGCTTACACACACGTACATGCTCAACATGACAGATCATGAATACTCAGCAGCAACATAATAATGTGTGCAAGATTAGCGTGTGCGGAGATTGCAATGATTGCAGCACACACACATGCACATATACTTGACTTGCAGTATACACCATCATGAAGTATATAATGAGTGCATGCAGCACATATGCATTACACTACATATACATTATATACTGAGTGACTGCAACACTGTGAATTGTGCATGCATCATTAATACAGCTTGACCACGCTAACAGCTGTAATATATATTACCAGTTTGATCATGATAACAACTGGAATATTAGTATCACATCACAATACATTGTACATTGCACAAGGCATATTGCAGTGCATGTTAGCTATATTGGAATCATGTAAGTGTAAGGTGCCTGAAGGTGATCTTAACACCATAATTAGCTCGTCATGCTCCGACGGAGGATTTGGGAAGAGCATGTGCGTTCTATGGTGGATCACTGGATGGAATGCTCACCGGAACTACATGTAAAATAAATCAAGCAACTCATTATTGTAAATGAGAGTATGCAAGATTACAATAACCACTAATCTGATATATATATCATGTTGGATTTATTCAGTACTTGGTATACAGATCATCCTGCATGATGAATTATCTTGGTATATTGGTATCTTGGTATATATAATACCATTATCACCTGCTGTATACAAGTGTGTAGTAAAGTTCCACACACACACACCTAAATGTACTAAATCGGCAAGTACCTGCATAATGCACACACCACTGACTATGGTAGGTATAATGACATTCACTGACTCAGTAAGTGAAATGATCAACTATAATATCAACTATGTGTATGATAATATAGATACCATCCAACAAACACATGTGCGTGTTGGATGTCAGTGATGGCGATAGTTAAGGTAACAGGATAAAACTACATGCTGAAGGGCTGGATGGAGAATATCTCCAGACCCGAAGGCGGTATACGGTGTTCATAATGCAGCTGGTAACTGCTGAACACTGTCCATACCTTTTCATTATCGCTGGAGCGAGAACAACAACCTCAATGCATTGTGACAATTGATTCAGTAATGATCAGCACAAAAATCATGTACCTACTCAGATCAGTACTTACATATTGAACTGATTGACATAGGTTGTTGTGGACACACACACACACACATCGTGTTGTGTTGAACTGCTTAGATTATTATCAAGCTGTGTCCTGATATATTTGGAATCTAGAGATATCACTTTGATATGCTCTTAGTGCACAGCCATTTGCCCAAATATATCATAGGTGCTGACAAGTTATCACTAAAGTGGTTAATCCGCTTACAAGTTGATACACCTATAAATCACCAGGAAGTGAATTAAATTCCATGGGTTTCAAATCAGTAAAACCCATATTTATGATCAACCACAGATGTTGACAATCAGAGATATTCACTATTATGCCATGAAAATTATCATGTGCAAAAGTGAAGTAAGTTGCAATAGTTCTGTAACTTGCAGCTTCCACACACATTGAGATATATTATTGTGGTAATATAATAAATGGCCAAAAAGGTGCAAAATGGGTGAAAATCGTTGGCGATAAATTTCAAAATTGAAATTTCGTCCCCATTTTATTTCAAATTATGATTTTATACCTATTAAGGTATCAGAAAAAACATAATGACCATGGTCATGTCTCGTGTAACACCCTAGATATTAGGTGTGTAATATATAGGGGTGTACATATTTGCTGTAACGAAATGCGTAAAAAGTTCACACGCATGATTTCAAAATGAAAAATTCGGGTTGATTTTTTTCGCTGATCTGATTATTCAGCTATCAATAAATATTCCCTGATTTATTCAGCACTTGTAACACCCTGTAACACCCTTAAAATCACGTGTGTGTGTGTCCATCTCACGATCGCCAGACGCTAACGATGACAGTGCCACAACAGTCGCGTGTATGTACCACGACGCCACCCACGCGTTATGGCATGGCATGCTGGGGAGCAAAAAGCAACGCACTGTCGCGCACATGATCCTGCGGTCATATGATGTAATGGCGATATCCATGTTAACATCGCATGGTAATTAATCGTGCTGTCCAAAAAGATCGACGCCTAGTGGAGATCGCATATTTGTGATCGACAGCGCCTAGTAGTCAATCAGCAGCAGCAGCAGCAGCAGCAGCAGCAACAAAGCTCGAAACCCAACGGGCGATGCGGTCGAATGTTCCATCTCACGATCGCCAGACGCTAACGATGACAGTGCCACAACAATCGCGTGTATGTACCACGACGCCACCCACGCGTTATGGCATGGCATGCTGGGAAGCAAAAAGCAAAGCACTGTCGGCGGACATGATCCTGCGGTCAGATGATGTAATGGCGATATCCATGTTAACCGCATCGCATGGTAATTAATACTGGAATATCCTAGTTCACTAGATATCAGAAACTCCCGAACTGTGTGGATAAACTCATAAGATAAATAAACCCTAAGCTAGATATACCCGGAACGGTCTCGGACGGTTTCGGAGTCTAGCCTACCTGTGACACAGCGCGTGTCACAGCACGAACCTATAGATCAGTCAGCAGTCCAGTGTTGGCCTAGGAGTCTGTCATAGGGGCCTGACCGGGACTCCCAGTCAGGGCTGCCTATACAGATTTCAGCAATTAATCGTGCTGTCCAAAAAGATCGACGCCTAGTGGAGATCGCATATTTGTGATCGACAGCGCCTAGACCTCTGACCTTTATCGTCTTAGCATGAAGTAAATTACCTTACTACCTCTGATCTTTATCTCGTCTTGGCATGAAGTAAATTACCTTACTTACTACCTCTGATCTTTATCGTCTTGGCATGAAGTAAATTACCTACCTCTGATCTTTATCGTCTTGGCATGAAGTGAATTACCTTACTTACTTACTTACTTACTTACTTACTTACTTACTTACCTTACCTTACCTTACCTTACCTTAGTCAATCAGCAACAGCAAAGCTCGAATCCCAACGGGCGATACAGTCGAATTATCGATCTGACGATCGACAGACGCTAACGATGACAAAGCCACTGCATTCGCGTACATTTACTGCGACGCCACCCACGCGTTATGGCATGGCATGCTGGGAAGCAAAAAGCAAAGCACTGTCGCGCACATGATCCTGCGGTCATATGATGTAATGGCGATATCCATGTTAACATCGCATGGTAATTAATCGTGCTGTCCAAAAAGATCGACGCCTAGTGGAGATCGCATATTTGTGATCGACAGCGCCTAGTACCTTAATCAGCAGCAGCGGCAGCAGCAACAACAGCAAAGCTCGAATCCCAACGGGCGACGAAGTCGAATTATCGATCTGACGATCGACAGACGCTAACGATGACAGTGCCACCGCAGTCGCGTAAAGTTATCTCGACGCCACCCACGCGTTATGGCATGGCATCCTGGAAGCAAAAAGCAAAGCTCTATCGCGCACATGATCCTGCGGTCAGATGATGTAATGGCGATATCCATGTTAACATCGCTAGGTGATTAATCGTGCTGTCCAAAAGGATCGACGCCTAGTGGAGATCGCATATTTGTGATCGACAACGCCTAGCACCTTACTTACTTACTCACTTACCTTAGTCAATCAGCAGCAGCAGCAGCAACAACAAAGCTCGAATCCCAACGGGCGATACAGTCGAATGTTCCATCTCACGATCGCCAGACGCTAACGATGACAAAGCCACAACAGTCGCGTGTATGTACCACGACGCCACCCACGCGTTATGGCATGGCATGCTGGGAAGCAAAAATCGAAGCACTGTCGCGCACATGATCCTGCGGTCAGATGATGTAATGGCGATATCCGTGTTAACATCGCATGGTAATTAATCGTGCTGTCCAAAAAGATCGACGCCTAGTGGAGATCGCATATTTGTGATCGACAGCGCCTAGACCTCTGACCTTTATCGTCTTGGCATCAAGTGAATTACCTTGCTTACTTACTTACCTTAGTCAATCAGCAGCAGCAGCAGCAGCAGCGGCAGCAGCAACAGCAAAGCTCGAATCCCAACGGCGACGCAGTCGAATGTTCGATCTCACGATCGCCAGACGCCAACGATGACAGTGCCACTGTTGTCGCGTAAAGTTATCGCGACGCCACCCACGCGTTATGGCATGGCATGCTGGAAGCAAAAAGCAAAGCACTGTCGCGCACATGATCCCGCGCTCAGATGATGTAATGGCGATATCCATGTTAACATCGCATGGTAATTAACCGTGTTGTCCAAAAGGATCGACGCCTAGTGGAGATCGCATATTTGTGATCGACAGCGCCTAGACCTCTGACCTTTATCGTCTTGGCATCAAGTGAATTACCTTACTACCTCTAACCTTTATCGTCTTGGCATCAAGTAAATTTCACGGAAAAGGGAATA
Organism: Cymbomonas tetramitiformis; assembly: GCA_001247695.2. Lineage (NCBI taxonomy): Eukaryota > Viridiplantae > Chlorophyta > Pyramimonadophyceae > Pyramimonadales > Pyramimonadaceae > Cymbomonas > Cymbomonas tetramitiformis. Next base: position 19,636 of record LGRX02033805.1, on the reverse strand, counting down.
TATATATATGATAGGGTATATTAGCTCAAAATGACGGCGGGGATGTTCTCTTTCACACATGTAAGGGCGAATTCGTTTTTAGCAGTATGGGATCAGTATGAGGGCGGAAACATCCATAACTACCACGGTAGTCAACTATTGGATATTTATGAAGTATTAGTGTCCATATTGGGGACTTGGGCGAGGTCCCTCAGCCCTTCAATGCCCACCAAACTCAGTTTATCGAGTGGAGGACTTTGTGGAAAGTGCAGGGGTGTTGTGCTGCCAGGTGACAAAAGCGTACTCTATGGAGAGTGCTCTAAAGGCTTCAAATCAAGGATATGGTATTTCCCCCCATTGGTATACACCATGATACGTCATCGCCCACTCATAACATCAAGTCGGTAGTGGTGGCATGTTCATGGCGCATGCCCAAAAATGCCCCCGACAGTTGTTCAACAGAATTTCCTTAAGTATGGTGATGATGGGTCACATATATTCATGTGTGCACATACGGTGCGAGTGATAATGAAGTGTCATATCATCCACCTAGTTCCGCAATATAAGATATGCGAAGAATCGTGGCAAATGGATGTCTAGAACTTGAGTTATTGCCGAAAACGTGAAAATAAGTTCCTAGAAAACAGGATCAGTATGAGCAGTATGGCAATTCGCCCTTAAGGTGTTAACAACATTGGGACGCTCGAAATCATCGGCGAGAATTTGGGTTACTATTCAAGAGAATGTGAAATTTTGTGAAATTTCCAAGGAATTTTGGGTGTTTACATACCCATATTACTTCGATCGATATTTTGAGGGTCAAGATGAACTCGGATGAAAATTTTGACAAGACACTCCAGAAAGAGCAGCTCGAGATATATAGCTGCGAGATATATAGCTACGGGTATATATCGGGTTACGGTCAGAATGCTTTCACTTTCGGTGTTTGCATAAGTGTAAGTAAACATAAGATAGTCTCGGCTTTATGCCGGAAACCCTAAACCTGTGACACCCGTACTGTACGGAGTACTAGTACAGATAACAGGAAGTGACACACGATGTGTCACATCCAGCACACCACCCTGGACTATTTCGGAGGAAGAGTTAGGGTGGAGCAGGGTTGTTGCAGTCAGAAAACACACCATCTCAAGCGGTGGAAGCAATTCTAGAGGGGGCCTGTGCTCTTGGCCAGGGCGGTCCCAAATCTCTAGCTAGCCGTGCACACAGGGAGGCATCCCTACCAAATAGGGACGGGTCCATGTGATTCATAAATCACATGGACCCCGCATGGACCTCACGTGGACCCCCGTGGACTTGGAATGGACCTCGCATGCCCCAAATGGTCAGACATTTCTCCCTAGGGGTCCATATGGGGTCCACTGAAGGTCCATGTGGGGTCCATACGGTTTCCAGTCACATGGACCTCACATGGACCCTCCCTACGGGTCCATGTGGGGTCCATGTGATACCTCTTAGTGTGTACGTAGCATGTGGACCCGACATGGACCGGTGAGGGCCACATGGGTCCGATGGTCAGACATTCCTACGGGTCCATGCGACGCATGGACCCCACATGGACCCCGCATGGACCGGTAGGTACAATCACATGGACTTCGCGGGGACCACTCAGTTATCATCACATGGACCCCACATGGACCGGTGAGGGCCACATGGGTCCGATGGTCAGACATTCCTACGGGTCCATGCGACGCATGGACCTCGCATGGACCCGTAGGGAATGCATCACATGGACCCAGCATGGACCCCTCGCTCGATGGGTTCATATGATTACCCGGCAGGTCCATGTGGTATTTAGGCGGGTCCAAGCGATGATCTAGCGGGTCCGTGTGAGTATTAAGCGGGTCCGTATGGTTATCCGGCGGGTCCACGTGGGCATTAAGCGGGTCCATGTGATTAGTATGTGGGTCTATGCGATTATTCTGCGGGTCCATGTGATTATTTTGTGGGTCCATACGATTCTTCGGCGGGTCCATGTGGGTATTAAGCGGGTCCATGCGTTTGTAAAACGGGTCCATGTGCTCTGCAAGCGGGTCCATACGGTTATTTAGCGGGTCCATGTGATTATTTTGTGGGTCCATACGATTATTTTGTGGGTCCATACGGTTATTCAGCGGGTCCATATGATTATTTTGTTGGTCCATATGATTCTTCGGCGGGTCCATGTGGGTATTAAGCGGGTCCATGCGATTGTAAAACGGGTCCATGTGCTCTGCAAGCGGGTCCATTCGATTATGATGTGGGTCCATACGGTTATTCAGCGGGTCCATGTGATCATTTTGTGGGTCCATACGATTATTCGGCGGGTCCGTGCGGGTATTAAGCGGGTCCATGCGATTGTAAAACGGGTCCATGTGCTCTGCAAGCGGGTCCATGCGATTATTATGTGGGTCCATATGGTTATTCAGAGGGTCCGTGTGATTATTTTGTGGGTCCATACGATTATTCGCGGGTCCGTGTGGGTATTAAGCGGGTCCATGCGATTGTAAAACGGGTCCATGTGATCAGCAAGCGGGTCCATGCGATTATTATGTGGGTCCATATGGTTATTCAGCGGGTCCATGTGATTAATTTGTTGGTCCATACGATTATTCGGCGGGTCCGTGTGGGTATTAAGCGGGTCCATACGATTGTAAAACGGGTCCATGTGATCAACAAGCGGGTCCATGCGATTATTATGTGGTCCGTGCTGGTCCAACCTGGGTCCGAGCGATCATGTTTGGTCCAGGGTCGGTCCGGGGTCGGTCCAGGGTCGGCCCGGGGTCGGTCCAGGGTCGGTCCATGCACCACATGCTGCCTTAAAGCATGGCCATACGGGTCCATGCGAGGTCCCCCACGCCAGCGGCGAGGAATCCGTGGTGAGATTTCGATGGACACATGGACCCCACATGGACCGACGAAACACCGCATGGACCCATGGTGAAATGTCGCATGGACCGAGAAATCAGTGGTACCAAGTGTGGGACCCACCCCGGACCGATAGGAACTTTTGGACCAATCTAGTGGTAAAAGCCCGAAGGCGTCATCGACGGGTCCATGTGATCCATTTTTCACGGGTCCATGTGGGGTCCATATGGTCCATACGGGTCCATATGGGGTCCATGATGGGTCCCTATTGGTCCCGGGACCGCATGGACCCGGCCTTATTTGGTAGGGCATCTTGGCCTTGAAGCTGATCTAGCAGGGCTACTAGCAGTCACAGAGCAACTCTAGCCACTTTGAAAGTGGTCCACAAAGCAGAGTTCACTGTAGAAGCCGCCGTTGTCAATCTCAAAGTCCAGATTGAAGATGTCAAAAGTGTCAAAGTCCAAAGAACCAGAGTCCAGATTGAAGTTGCCGTCGGGGTCAGCGGGTCCAGAGTCCAGAAAGGCGGAGTCACGGAAGAAGTCCATTGCGCAACTCTGACAATTGAAGTACTGCCCGGACACCACCGCCCGTGGAGCAATCTCCGCGCCACAAAGTGCAGAGGCGGTGACGGTGTCGAGCAAAGCAATGCTCACACACATGAACAGAGCCGGCAGTGTTGCTGCCGTGAGGAGACTGCCAATTGACGGCGTCCGGACACCACCAACCCGTGGAGCGGGCGGCGGTGCGTCCACATGCAATTCCTCGTCGCCAGACTCGGAGTCAGCGACGCTGGCCGAATCATGCGTGGAAGAAATGTACGGAGGCAGGGGTGTGAAGGATTGAATCGAAACCTGCGGCTCGGGCTCGAAGAAGCCCAATTTTACAGACATGCCGTCCATAAAGGACTGCTCGAAGGGGGGTTCGTCGTCGACGAACTGCTTCGGGAAGATTAGCGCGTTCTCGTCGTTGTCGATTGTCAATTGCGGCTCGGGCTCCGCGATGCTCTCGTCGATTACGGCGGGCGGGGCCGTGCCGAAATGAACCATGGGAAAATGCTGCGGGGCCGGCTCAGCACCACCGGCCACCTGCTTCAGCTCACGGAGAGCTGTGCGCGCCTCGTGCACGCGGGTAGCAAGGAGAGAGGGCGGAGAAGGCTTTAAGCCTGCGTACTGTGCCCGAAGGCCAATGTTGATGTCGTCCGCGAAGGTGAAGGGCTCTTCGTCGTGACGAACAACAGGCTGATCATGCTGTCCACAAAGTCGAGCGAAGGTGGCGTCGTCCTGAGCGTCGAAGGCGGTCTGGAACGCGGAGACGATCTCGTCGTTCTCGTCGGCAGCCACCAAGTCGCACTCCGCGCATGCCACGTCGTCCGTGGGGCAACTCGCGGTGTCGCGGTAGTGTCCAGGAGGACAACGCGCGCACTCAGGGACGAAGGCGGAGGAGGCTACGTGGAAGGAGATGTTGTGGGCGGAGTTCTTCTTGTAGTGTTGCTGACTCCAATTCCCGTCGGTCTTGAGCGGGCTTGCGGCGAAGCGGAAGCTCTTCCGCGCGCCATAGCCCCCAACACGATTGTTCCGTCCATGAAACTTCCCATCGTCCCTCCTGTTGCGTTCATCCCGCCAACGTGAGGGCGGAAAGGAGACACCCCGCTTACCGTCAGGCTGCTAGCGGTTGCGGTGAGAGTCAGTGAATCCAGAGAGAGGCTCGTCGTCCTTCGCGATTGAGCCTTTCAGCGTCACGAGAGTCGAGGCGGCGGCCTCCAATTGCCTCTCGAACTCCATGATGAGGCTCTTCACGTCAATCCCACCAGAGTAAAGCATAGCCGGGGAAGTCGGAGGTGACGGCGTAGGCTGCTTCGCGCGGCCAACACCGTTCTCGCTCTCCCAAATCTCGAGGATGTGGGCGTAGATGTCCTCGAGGTCGACCTTGGCCAAGTCCACGTCGAGTCGAAGCGGTGTGGTGACCTTGTCGTACATGATGGGGTCGAGGGACGCTAGCAGCTGCTTCTTGGCCACCATGTCGTCGAGCGGACCAGATGGCGAGTTGCGGATAGCCGTTAGGCAGGCGTCGAAGTCTTGGATTAACGGATCGGGGTCGAGCTTGGAGTCGAAGTAGATGGCACACAACTCCTCGTAGTTCCCAAGGGGTCGGAGAACTCGAGGAAGCAGCCTCTTCGTGACCTCAAGCAAAGCTCGTTTTCCATCCCGCGGTGAGGCACGTCCAGAAGCATCCACCCAACGTCTCGCGGGTGAGTGAGGTTTCGTCAAAGATGTCAACGTCGTGAAGAGGATGGCGTTGTAGACGTTGTTGACCTCCTTGGTGGCGTCCGCCAAGTCGAAGAGGGTGTCGTTGGCGGTGTCCTTCAGCTCAAATGCCGACTGCAAAGATGTCACCAACGACGTCCACAAAACGTTGCGGTCCGATTCGTCACCTCGGAATGACGCCTCCTTGGAGCCAAGAGCGTCTCGAGACGTCCTTTTGATTAAATCCACGTCCCATGATGAATTTTGAACGGCCACAGCACGTGTCCGCTCAGGAGCCGTCAAATTAGCTGCTGGAGATGCAGGTGTCGGCCGATAGCGCATCCCAACGTCTCGGGAAAAAATTGTGTCTAGCCGAATTCGGTTGTGAGCCCCCATGGGAGGCGTAGCGTGCGAAGAAATACTCATGATAAAAATCCTATAGGTGGGTACGTCGGGGTAAGGTGGCGATGGCGCGGAGAGGAGGAACTCGCGGAAATGGTGATGGCAAAAGCAGTCAAAACGTCCGTAACTGCGAAATCCCAATTGTAGAAATGTGGAAGTCGAAGTACACGTTGCGCAAGAAGTCCGCGACAAAGATTGATCAGGTCTAGTCAAAACGAAAATCCCGTGGACATCCAAAAAATCACGTAGGGTACGCTGCAGCGATAAACACAATCACTCCGTAACGACGTGTGCCTCAACCGCGAGTCCTCATAGCGCAACCATCAAATGGGACCCCCAACGCCCCACCAAGCGGAGGCGTTTAGCCAATCATGCTACCAAAAGTAGTGGAAGGTGCCTGGCGCACCATAACCTGTGAGATATATAGCTACGGGTATATATCGGGTTACAGTCAGAATGCTTTCACTTTCGGTGTTTGCATAAGTGTAAGTAAACATAAGATAGTCTCGGCTTTATGCCGGAAACCCTAAACCTGTGACACCCGTACTGTACGGAGTACTAGTACAGATAACAGGAAGTGACACACGGTGTGTCACATCCAGCAGCATGCCCAAAAATGCCCCCGACAGCTGTTCAACAAAATTTCCTTAAGTATGGTGATGATGGGTCACATATATTCTGCTGAGATTCAGTAGTTCAGTATCGACTGGCTACCGGTGATACCGGCTTATGTCTGGTCTCTGGTTATGCTGTGGGTACTTATGCTTCTGTGGAGCTTGGTGTACTGTCTGGTCAGCTTGGGTCAGTTACAGTGGTTTACCCTCTGGTACCTGCTGGCTATACTGGTATTCTGGTTTATGGCAGTGCAGAGTCAGTTCCGTTGCATGTGCCCGACGAGGAGTGGGCTGCTTCTGGATTCAGTTCTCTGGCCAGTGCTGTCCCTGCACCCGTCCGGGTTGACAGAGGCATCGTGTGTGACTCTGGAGCCACATGTGTCATGTGCGGGGACCTGTCGGCCTGCACCGACGTGGACTACACCCGTACGGTGGCCTTCACCATGGTCACGGCTGGGTCTCACAGGACGGATGCTACTGTGACATTCCACCTGTATGGGGTCTGTGTCCAGGACGGCGCCATCGACCACTTCGTTCTCCCAAACTCACACTATAAGGCCGGCTGCCGCACTCTGCTGTCTTCTCGGGTTATGCTATCCCTCGGCTTCGGGTCCCCTGACCTTGTATCCCTCACCTACACCCACCTGCCTACTGGCCGTGTCTATCGGATCATTGACTCTGGCACAGACTATATGTGGGCGGAGGTCCCTGAGGGGGCAGCCAGTGCACTCACCCAGACTGTCTCACGTGTCCGCACCGGTGAGATCTGTGACTGGATGTGGGCACGCTCAGAGTATGCCAAGTGGGCTTTCCTGAAGGGCTCGCCCGCTGCACTGGCCAAGACCGGGGAACACAACTTTGACATCTCCCTCTTCGGAGACGACCTCCCCCCCGGCGTGGGTAACAACCAGACCTGCCCAGTCAGGTATTCACTGTCTGATTCCTGCTGGGGTCACCTCTGGGCCGGTGCCTATATATATGGCAACCCGCCCTTTGACAGACTCACCTGTGAGCGGATGCTCAAGAAGGCCAACCGGGACTTTGCAACCGACCCCGAGCACACGGTATTCCTCTTCTTGATTCCCCAGTCACACCTCAGTACATTCAGGCAGCACCTTATTCATTGGGAGGTGCTACATGTGTACCCAGCTGGCACGGAGGGCATATTCAGCTACCGTCGTGAGCACACCTATGCTGGACGGCCCCTTCAGTCGGCTGGCTCGGAGGGCGGGGGGGACCGTGTCTTCATTGCTGGTACCCCGTTCCCGGTGGCTATCATCTACCGTGATCAGTACACATCCATGAGGTTCACCCCTGAGAGGTGGTGCCATTCCGCATATGCTCATGCTCATGGTCTCAGGCTGGCTCAGCTCATGGACCTTGGTGTTGACATCGCCCGGCCTGGCACTACGGTTACCCGGGAGCAGCTGCTGTCTCACAGGACCTGTGCTGAGGCCTGTGCTGTGTGTGCCCGTATGCGGACAGTGCAGCCGAGTCCGAAGCACCCTCCGGCTGACAGATACAAGCTCAGAAGCCTGGATCTATGTGGGCTGCTGATGCTACAGGCCCGATCACGCCTATTGGCTATGACGGGTCGAGGTACCGCTGGACCTTTGTGGAGTTCACTGTGAGGTTTACACTTTGCTACTTCTCTGCTGAGAAGTCGGCATACAGCTTCATCCTGGCTCAGTTCCTGGCAGATGTTGTTCATCACGGCTTTGCCTGCACTGGCCTGGTTCTCCGCACTGATTGTGCCCCGGAGCTGTGTGACCCTGCAGCACAGGCTCTGTACAAACACCATGGCATCAAACACCTGCAGTCGTCACCCACCCTGCACTGGCAGAACTTCATGGCTGAATATGTGATTGGTAAGATCTCGTCGGTCTCCCGTGCACTCTTGGAGACAGCCGGTATGGACCTCACCTACTGGCCTCTTGCAGACAGTCATGCCTGCCTGCTATGGGATATCCTGCCTCATGGGCGGGACGCCGTGGTGCCATTCTATCACCTTATGGGCTATCACTTTACCTACTCCCGTATCGAGATATTCGGCACCCTGTGCACTGTGGCCATGGATGCTCAGCAGATGCGGGCCCGCCATCCGGGGGTCTCCAAGAAGCGGACCCCCCGGGCCTGGCAGGGGCGGTTTGTGGGCATCAGCCTCAGGTCCTCGGCCTACAAGGTACTGGACCTGGAGAGAAACAAAGTTGTCTCCGAGGGCCGGCCAGACTTCATCAGAAACTACTCGGAGTTCGGGCAGGTGATGTCATCCTTCCCTGCCCCCGCTCCCGACGAGCAGCACTCCGCACCCGTGCCCAGTGACAGGCCGGAGCCGTGGAGGGACTACACCACTGACATGGTGGTGACAGTCCATTCCGTGGCTGCCTATTATGACACCCGGGACGGTGAGACCTATGCCACCGTGCAGGTTGCTTGACACTGGTTCGGCAGACACTTTCTGGACCACCGCCCAGCAGTATGTCATGGCTGACCCTGCGGGCACTGCTTGGTTTGACTTGGTCCACTGGCTGGACCGCCGCAGGGTCATTGACTGTGTCAATCAACACTACCCGCTCTGGACTCTGGCTAAGGCTCAGGAGGCCCGCGGTGATCCGCTGTATCCGGCACTCATTGTGTCCACGGACATGAGGCGGTCCAGGTCCTATGGGGTGCTCTTCCGGCCTATGGCCTACGGTGATGTGACTGCCCCACGTGCCTATGCCATGGACCTCCGTGCCAGTCTGGTGGTGTTCCCTGATACCCACAGTGCTTGCCACCTTCCCTTCTCCGACCACCCGGAGCAGGACCAGTGGCTCCTTCCGCACTATGTGGTCCCACCAGAGGACACGGTCGGTACATTGCCGGCCAGCGGCACACTCAGCTTCAGTCATATCTCTGCTGACCTCGCCGAGCGCCTGTACCACACTGCAGCTCCTGATCTGCCACTGCCGGGTGGGTACCGCCAGGCACTGTCTATGCCTGATGGGGCTCAGTGGGAGGAGGCTATTACCGGTGGGGAGGTGCAGCCTCTGATTGACCAGGGTAAGATAGAACCGGTGGAGGTGCTACCCGACGGTGAGATCGCCACCAGCACCATCTTTGTGCTGAATAAGCCCTGGAAGCCACGGGATGGTCTACCGCCCGTCCAAATTCATAAAGCTCGGATGGCCGTGGCTGCCACATGGCACTGGGGCTACACCCAAGCTGAGACCGCATGCACGGTAGCAGACCTGCCCACCTTCCGCCTTCTCTTCATCCTGTCTATTATCTTTGCTGGTATGGGGGTTATGGTCTATCACTTTGACGTCAGTCAGGCCTTTGTTCATGCCCGTCTGGAGGTTCCTATATATGTGCGGTTCCCCTCTGGGTATATGTATAAGGGCAGATATGGCTATGCCAAGCTGCTCTATGCTCTCTACGGGCTACGGACGGCTGGTGCTTCCTGGCAGAAGCTGGCCAACAAATTCATGAAGTCCTTCACCTATCAGGGAATGCACTTCACCCAGTCCACATATGACCCGTGCCTATACTATATTGTGACCTCTGTGTTCGTGGCCTTCGTGGCTGTCTACGTGGATGACTTCGGGCTGACATGTGATGATGCCTTCCACCAGGCTTTCTGGGCAGCTTTCCAGGCGGCATTCAAGAGCAAGAATCTTGGCCGTATGACAGCCGTCCTGCAGCTTGCGGTTGACTATGATCGGTGGGGCATTGCATTGTCCCAAACCAGGCAGATCAAGGAGCTCATGTCCAAGTTCAAGCTTCCGGCCAAAACCTATCACAATCCGATGGATGTGAACCTCGTTATCCAGAAGCCGGAGCACCCTGATCTCACCCTTGTCACCCCGTATCTCTCGCTGCTTGGGTCCCTGCTGTGGATTGCACGGTGCACCAGGCCAGATATCTATTACTCAGTCATATATCTGGCACAGTTCTCCTCATGCCCCTCGGCTCAGGCCTGGGAGGCACTTCAGAGAGTGGCTCAGTATCTATACTTCACACGGCACTACCGTATCCGTTATGCTTACCCCAGTGCACCGCTTTCTGTGCTCACAATCCAGGTGTATTCGGATGCTGACCATGCTCGTGACAAACTGAACGGGTGCCTCTCCTACTCGGGGGGCATTGTATTCCTCAACGGCATGGTCCTTCATTGGGTATGTGCCCGCCAGACTGATGCTGAGATGTCCTCCACTGGATCTGAGTATGTGGCCGCCTCTGTGGTTGGGCAGCGGGCCATGTCTGCTATCCATATGATTGTGGAGATGTTCGGCTTTATCAGAATTACGCAGCAGGAGCCGGGTGTGTCTGCTCTGGCTCTGTCTACGGCCTTCCCTGCAGCTGACACTTCTTGGATGCAGAGGGCGGCCACGTTCTTCGAGAATCATGCTATGGGTCATGGTCAGATGGGCCCCGCCTCCCCCCTACACTACCGGGAGGCTGAGCCTGTTCCTGACAGCAGCCTGTATGCCCTGCCTCACGCGGTGCCAGTACCATATGATGGCACGGGCTACGAGGACGGTCCGCGGGAGTACCACTCTCAGCGGTCTGGCATGTATGGTACCTCTGGACCCTTCATTCCCAGGCTGGAGCTCCCGGTGGCTGTCATGATTGACAACCAGGCGGCCTCCTCCATTCTGAGGAATGTCATGCTATCCACCAAGATTAAGCATGTGTTGATCCGTTTTCACTGCTTTCGGGGGTGGGTGTGTGCTGGGTACCTAGTGCCTGTTTACATCAACACTTTACTCAACCTGGCTGATATCTTCACCAAACCTCTTCCTGGGCTCAAGGACAAGGTGCGGGTGATCATCAGCATGATCGAGTCCTTCATGGACGTGATCCGCCCGCACCCCAGTGGTGCGGGTGACTCCTAGGTTCTCTGGTCCTCTGTCCGGCTGAGCTGCAGGCCTATGAGCCGGCAGCGGTCGGGCAAGGGGTCTTTCTGGTCTGACTGGATTGATGCCCTTTGACGTGGTGCCCTTCTGGACTGGACTTTGTGTTCGTGGACAGACTGGTACCTATGACCTGCCCTATGAGACCTTAGACACCGACAGCTCTACTCTGACCTTAAGCACATCTGACTGGATTCTGGCCTTTGACTACATCCTGTACCTCTTTGACATCTTCTATGACCTCGAGTACTGGTTGACCGTCGAGCTGAGCAGCATCGGATGAGAGTATCTATCGGGGAGCGAGATCTGGCGGAGACCAGTTGCTATTTTCATATCCTTGTGGCAGTCCACCTAGTTGGCATGCATATACTAGTACTTTAGCATTCGGTTTAGAGGGTTAGCCGGAAGCGGGGATGGCGGCAGGTCGGCCCTTTGGTTGATGTTGTTCTGATCCGTGGACGGGGACCTCTTAGTTTGCATTAGCTACCTGTTTCACATTCTTGTGCCACCTCAGCCGAGGTGGTGTGCTGAGATTCAGTAGTTCAGTACCACGTATGACGTATGACAGTGACAGTGACAGTACAGTGACTTCCTACCTGTACTCAGTAGTTCGACTTCGGTAGCTTAGACTGTGACACACGATATGATTGCCTAGTGACGGCCTCAGAGCTTAGATAGCCTGAGAGTCGTGTATTCATTTCTATCTTTTGATATACCCGATTGCCTCGCTCAAACCCTACGGCGTTCAGCGTTTTCACTGTGTCACTAGGACATTCTAGTATATTCATGTGTGCACATACGGTGCGAGTGATAATGAAGTGTCATATCATCCACCTAGTTCCGCAATATAAGATATGCGAAGAATCGTGGCAAATGGATGTCTAGAACTTGAGTTATTGCCGAAAACGTGAAAATAAGTTCCTAGAAAACAGGATCAGTATGAGCAGTATGGCAATTCGCCCTTAAGGTGTTAACAACATTGGGACGCTCGAAATCATCGGCGAGAATTTGGGTTACTATTCAAGAGAATGTGAAATTTTGTGAAATTTCCAAGGAATTTTGGGTGTTTACATACCCATATTACTTCGATCGATATTTTGAGGGTCAAGATGAACTCGGATGAAAATTTTGACAAGACACTCCAGAAAGAGCAGCTCGAGATCTTGACGACACAGGTGTCCGATTTTTCAATGCCCTTCTCATGCCGCTCACATTGCACAATTTTCTTATGTTGGCTGCAGCCAACATAATGAGCATTTTGTATTTTCGCGATCATACCCCAACTCTAGGGCACAATTATGCAAGCCCCCATGGGTGTAAGAAGGTATACCACGTATTGACATTTTTTAAAGGTCTAGTAGCCCTTCAAACAACATTACTTTGGAGCGATATGCACCACTAACCATGAGTAATATGCTTCGGAACTTTGGGTTTTATGTTGGCTGCAGCCAACATAAAGATGGGTAAGAGACACTATAGTTAGGGTGTATGACTGTCACCGGTCCCGGAACCCTAGACCCCGAACATATAACGGGAGGAGACTGAGTATTCTCCCGATTATCTATTCTGATTACCAGTCACACCGAATATACAGTCCACCGGTTGATATATTCAGCACAGACCAAACGACAATACAGAGGTAATTTCCTCGTTAAAATTACGGGTTAGATCTAAGATCTTCCATGCGAATTCCCCGTGCCATGCCATGCCATGCCATGCCATCTTGCCATGCCATGTCATGTCATGTCATGTCATGTCATCGATCCAAGATAGGTGATGGATGATACTGTGACGATCGTCAGATACGGTGACGATACAATGAAAATACGGTAAATTCCAGTAGTATCTTGCCATTAAGAATATCTAAAATAACGAGTCATACCAAATATATGTACATATGTAATACATTGCATGTACAACATCGCCCATATTAAATTACCGTAGATCGTCGGTGTTGACCGTACCGGTGAGATAACTGTATATTCGCATATAATATGGCTTATGATCGAGGCCGAAAGCGGCCGGCAGCGGCAGCGGCATTGTATTATATTGGGCGTCATTCGCCGGCACCACGTCAGGCTTCTTGAGCTTTGGTGCGGTGCGGTGGCCGTGGCGTGGCCGTGGCCTGCCTGACGATGACGCTGCAGCATGCTGGAATTTTGACCAAACCGAAACGCCAAGCCCAACGCGAACGGGGAACTCTCGTCTGCCGCCTCCGCCTCGCGCCTGCGCCTGAGACGCTACAGTGTCACTGTACGCCTTGTCACGTGCTCACGTCATCACATCGTCAGTGACTATTCATGTTCGATATGTGAGTCATGTGATATCAGACTACGACAGAACCGGACAATATTGAGAATGGTCTCCAAAGAGTCAGTATAATCTAACGATCAAAATTATGCATAATATGGTCGGCACAATTTCGATCATCAGATTGTGCCGACTGTGTGGAGACCATTCTCAATATTGTCCGGTTCTGTCATATCCAACGCCATCGCCAGTGCCACGCCAGCCGAGCGCCATGATGAAGGCAAGCGAAGCGTCGCTTGCCTTCATCAGTACCAGACGCTATAAATGAGTCTCATAAGTAACGTCCCTTCACCGAGTCTATTCAGTTGCGTGCTGTGGCAACCTGCACGCAGTTCGAATTGCCATCACTTTCTTCAGCGCTAATTCTCATATCCAGACAAATCCCTTTCTTTAATATGTTTTAAGAGTGCGTGAAAACTGCAAACTAGTCGCCTGTATCTTGCTCGAACCACTGCAAGCGTGTCTCATTAGCACAGGCTCTTTTGTGGCAAATACTTAGCTTCTCTACCCCAGTGTGACACTACCTTCGACTTCATATTCACCCCCATCATGGTACTGAAAGCTACTTATTCGAGCAACGTACGATTGTCCTCGGGAGTCGTGCCATTCTCTCGTTCGCAGTGCCGTAACCCCCGCGGACTCGTGTGTTTTTCACGCCCGAATCGTCATCATCGAACAGTGGTTTGCCCGGGACCCGCAAAAGCTACCAACAAGAACTCTTTAAACGTCGATGACAACGCTTCTCTTCAGACTACGGCTGATGGAGAACCTGTTTACAATACTATAATTGAACCGTTTCGGATTAAAGTGGTCGAGCCTATGACAGCGACCACGCGTGCCGAGCGTCTGGACCTCCTGAGAGCTGCAGACTATAACCTTTTCCGGTTGCCTTCAGATAAGGTCACCTTGGACTTCTTAACGGACTCCGGGACCGGAGCGATGTCCTCAGAGCAGTGGAGTGGTGTGATGCGAGGAGACGAGTCATATGCTGGCAGTCCCTCGTTCGCTCGATTCCGGAGTGCAGTGACAAATCTCTTATGTTGGCTGCAGCCAACATAATGAGCATTTTGTATTTTCGCGATCATACCCCAACTCTAGGGCACAATTATGCAAGCCCCCATGGGTGTAAGAAGGTATACCACGTATTGACATTTTTTAAAGGTCTAGTAGCCCTTCAAACAACATTACTTTGGAGCGATATGCACCACTAACCATGAGTAATATGCTTCGGAACTTTGGGTTTTATGTTGGCTGCAGCCAACATAAAGATGGGTAAGAGACACTATAGTTAGGGTGTATGACTGTCACCGGTCCCGGAACCCTAGACCCCGAACATATAACGGGAGGAGACTGAGTATTCTCCCGATTATCTATTCTGATTACCAGTCACACCGAATATACAGTCCACCGGTTGATATATTCAGCACAGACCAAACGACAATACAGAGGTAATTTCCTCGTTAAAATTACGGGTTAGATCTAAGATCTTCCATGCGAATTCCCCGTGCCATGCCATGCCATGCCATGCCATCTTGCCATGCCATGTCATGTCATGTCATGTCATGTCATCGATCCAAGATAGGTGATGGATGATACTGTGACGATCGTCAGATACGGTGACGATACAATGAAAATACGGTAAATTCCAGTAGTATCTTGCCATTAAGAATATCTAAAATAACGAGTCATACCAAATATATGTACATATGTAATACATTGCATGTACAACATCGCCCATATTAAATTACCGTAGATCGTCGGTGTTGACCGTACCGGTGAGATAACTGTATATTCGCATATAATATGGCTTATGATCGAGGCCGAAAGCGGCCGGCAGCGGCAGCGGCATTGTATTATATTGGGCGTCATTCGCCGGCACCACGTCAGGCTTCTTGAGCTTTGGTGCGGTGCGGTGGCCGTGGCGTGGCCGTGGCCTGCCTGACGATGACGCTGCAGCATGCTGGAATTTTGACCAAACCGAAACGCCAAGCCCAACGCGAACGGGGAACTCTCGTCTGCCGCCTCCGCCTCGCGCCTGCGCCTGAGACGCTACAGTGTCACTGTACGCCTTGTCACGTGCTCACGTCATCACATCGTCAGTGACTATTCATGTTCGATATGTGAGTCATGTGATATCAGACTACGACAGAACCGGACAATATTGAGAATGGTCTCCAAAGAGTCAGTATAATCTAACGATCAAAATTATGCATAATATGGTCGGCACAATTTCGATCATCAGATTGTGCCGACTGTGTGGAGACCATTCTCAATATTGTCCGGTTCTGTCATATCCAACGCCATCGCCAGTGCCACGCCAGCCGAGCGCCATGATGAAGGCAAGCGAAGCGTCGCTTGCCTTCATCAGTACCAGACGCTATAAATGAGTCTCATAAGTAACGTCCCTTCACCGAGTCTATTCAGTTGCGTGCTGTGGCAACCTGCACGCAGTTCGAATTGCCATCACTTTCTTCAGCGCTAATTCTCATATCCAGACAAATCCCTTTCTTTAATATGTTTTAAGAGTGCGTGAAAACTGCAAACTAGTCGCCTGTATCTTGCTCGAACCACTGCAAGCGTGTCTCATTAGCACAGGCTCTTTTGTGGCAAATACTTAGCTTCTCTACCCCAGTGTGACACTACCTTCGACTTCATATTCACCCCCATCATGGTACTGAAAGCTACTTATTCGAGCAACGTACGATTGTCCTCGGGAGTCGTGCCATTCTCTCGTTCGCAGTGCCGTAACCCCCGCGGACTCGTGTGTTTTTCACGCCCGAATCGTCATCATCGAACAGTGGTTTGCCCGGGACCCGCAAAAGCTACCAACAAGAACTCTTTAAACGTCGATGACAACGCTTCTCTTCAGACTACGGCTGATGGAGAACCTGTTTACAATACTATAATTGAACCGTTTCGGATTAAAGTGGTCGAGCCTATGACAGCGACCACGCGTGCCGAGCGTCTGGACCTCCTGAGAGCTGCAGACTATAACCTTTTCCGGTTGCCTTCAGATAAGGTCACCTTGGACTTCTTAACGGACTCCGGGACCGGAGCGATGTCCTCAGAGCAGTGGAGTGGTGTGATGCGAGGAGACGAGTCATATGCTGGCAGTCCCTCGTTCGCTCGATTCCGGAGTGCAGTGACAAATCTCTTTGATTACAAGCACATCTTGCCAACCCATCAAGGCCGAGCTGCGGAGAAGATTCTGTTTTCTGTACTAGGCGGTCCAAAAAAAATCATTCCAAACAACACACATTTTGATACAACCCGGGCTCACGTGGAAGAAAGCGGCGCTGAGGCCGTTGATCTGGCAAAGAGCTACCCGACCGAAGATCACCATCCTTTTAAAGGCAATATGGACATCGATAGCTTGAGAACTCTGCTAGAGCAACATTCTTCTCGAATCCCATGCATCTTCATGACGGTGACGAACAACTCCGCGGGTGGGCAGCCCGTGTCCCTGCGGAACCTCCGGGAGACGAGCGAACTGGCGCGCGAGTACAATATCCCCCTCTTTCTCGACGCGTGCAGGTTCGCTGAGAATGCCTGGTTCATCAAGCAGCGCGAAGCAGGCATGTCGAATAGAGATATATCGTCAATCGTGCGCGAAATGGCGAGCCTGTGTGACGGCATGACGATGAGTGCAAAAAAGGACGGAATGGTTAACATCGGTAAGTCACCGACACCGCTACACTCCCCACAACTTTTGGATAGCAGCAAAAGTGAACACGGCAGGCTTATGTTTTTTTGTTCAAATCAATTGCTGGTGGTTGGTCTTTTTCTGGGCTTGCTTCGACTTCTGCGATTCAGAATCGCATTTGATTTGTTTGAACTTGTCTCACACAGGAGGTTGGCTCGCGCTCAATGACGATGCACTCGCTGCAGCGTGCAGTGAAAAGCTCATTCTTACTGAGGGTTTCTTGACATATGGCGGACTCTCGGGTCGAGATTTTGAAGCTATGGCAGTGGGATTGACCGAGGTGATACAAGAGTCATATCTGGAATATCGGGTACGCTTTTACTCATGCAAGAATTTGTCTTTAGCGAGACGTGGCAGTTTGTTTTCACCCTGCCAACTTGATGTGACAAACATTTATTTCGAAGTTGAATATGCCTCAAATACCGTAAAGGATCCGTTTCAATGGTTCTTACAAAGATTTTCACCTGCCATGTAAGCTTTCTCGATCGCGAGGCCCTTCCCGCAGTTCTTGATATGAAATGAGACACTGCCGTGCCTGGGCGGAAATGGGCAAGTGTCGCTGTTGATTCACCTGATTGTATCGTCACCCACCTTACAGGTAAAGAGCACAGCTTTTTTCGGTCAGAGGCTCATCGATTGCGGAGTACCCATTGTGGAGCCAATTGGAGGGCACGCCATTTACATCGATGCAGCGCGTATGCTTCCAGACATGCCAAAAGAGGAATTCCCTGGGCATGCAATAGCATGCGCACTGTATGTTGAAGGAGGCTTACGTGCATGCGAGATTGGCACCTTAATGTTCGGTGAGGCGGCCGTTCATGAGCTGGTGCGCATGGCCATCCCAAGAAGGATGTACACTCAATCACATATCGAATATGCTGTGGAGGTGTGCCAACGTGTTGCTGAGCTTGCAAAACAAGGAAAGCTTAGTGGATTTCGTATGGTAAAAGAGCCTGCCTCACTTCGGCATTTTAGCTGCGAACTCACTCCGATTTCATATGGTGAGGTCGCCAACAATGTGGTCGAAGCAAGCAAGCAAGCAGATTATTCGGCAAAAGACTAAACAGAGGGCGCAAGCTTTATTTTATTCGCACGATTAGCTTACTAAGAATGGTCTTGCCTGTCAAACATTAAAACCATACACCACCATGTATTTTATGCATGTATATAAACCGGAACTCCACTTTTAGAGAATCATTTTCCATACGAGTTGGACTGACTTTTTGCAATGCTTTGAAAAATCGACTGATCGTAATCGATGCCGTGCAGGTTGTACTTTCTAAGTCTCATATATTATTTCCAGTCTACTATCATATGTTATTATTTGTGCAAACGCCTGGGTTGTGATGTTCCTCAGGAAATACTTACCTTGCATTTGCCTCTAGGATATGGGCCCACCACGCTTATTCCACGGTCTAAGAACTCAAATGCACCTGGAGTGTCGTCGCCTAGTGTAGTATCCAATGCTGCTAAGAAATGCGGAGGCTCCATCGAGGTTTTACTATTTCGGCACAGTAAGGCAGTAGTCCACGCAACCTAGCTGACGTCACCTCATATCAAACCCAGTTTGTTCCTTCGTCCGTTATTTCTGCTCTGTGCTAGTGTGAAACTGCGAGATCGAAAGAACCGTCGTTAATAATTTGACGATTTATGCGTTTCCGTGACGGGCGATAAAATCCACATCATTAAATTTCAAGCAAAGATCGATAACTTGACAAATGTGTGGAAAACGTTCACGATCTCCAAGCAAATCTGGTTATGCGCAAGGTAAGTCGAAGATTTTGCTTGTAACTTAATTTCTCGGACAGGGGACGCTCTCCTACCCCAAATATACATAGCTATGTCAATTAGTGCTCACACTACGAGCATGCTTGTGATGATAATCGCAAGGAGTCCAAAATTCGATGAATCGCAAGATAAAATTGTCAAGTCATTCACGATTGGAAGGATATCGTTGAAAGGTATTGATAACTGAAGTTGGATTGATAACCTTGTTGCATTTCTTTGCAACGCCCCGATTGGGAGCAACCACAAATAATTGCGATGGACCCCCTCCCACCATTCCTAATTATTCAGCCTGCAGCATTAAATGTATGTAAACTGAAAGTAAGGGGGATGTGCGGGGATTAACGTATTCCGCTAGCAAGAAGTGGTTAATTACACCATTCAATCCACGGAGCCTTGTCCACCAAAAGAAAAGAAAAAGTGACACCCTTTGACGGGGTGTGGGGCTTTGTGAGTCCCCTTGACTCTTACCTCCTTTTTCCCTAGTCCGGTTCCTTGTCTACTTTTTTCCTATATAGTCTGTTAAGGCTTATTGCGTATCCTGTAGCTAGGCCGTGTATTTTCTGAGTAGGTGTAGGGCCACCAAGAGATATCGCATATCATTGCTGTTGATCACCACGTGTACAAGCCATCAACCAAATCGACACCTACACCAGCATACCAATGATCCGTTCCAATTAACATTGTTCACAAGTATCTCAGCTGATCCTGGTTGGAGCCCTCACAATGTGGATTGACATTGTTCACACGTATCCCAGCTGCTCCTGGTTGGAGCCCTCACAATGTGGATTGACATTGTTCACAAGTATCCCAGCTGATCCTGGTTGGAGCCCTCACGAT
>LGRX02033804.1:0-37125 GCA_001247695.2 Cymbomonas tetramitiformis | reverse complement strand
CTTTGTCATTGAGCAAATTGACTTATCGTTGGAACACCGTTAAATATAATTGTATTCGAACATATTTTGAATGAAATTGTTATCGACGTTTCACATTTCCAATGTTGTGACATGCTATGTTTGTGACATGCGGGCCTTCGATCCGACCCACCTGAAAGAGGTCATTTGATTAGCCAACTGAAATCACGACGGCCACACTACTGAGATATTTAAGCACCTACCTTGTCCTCACAACTCACTTTTCAGCTTGGCACTTTTCTTTCTTCACCTGCCACCTCATCCAACCATGCCATCCAAGCGAGAATGTATTGTTGCCTATGTTCTTGGCATGTATGCAACATGCCCTACGTACTGCCCCCAGAATGAGAATGAGGAATTTTGACTATCTTCCTCATGGTATGACTGTTCGAATGTTGTGGAGGAACTACAATGAATGTTATATGTGCAGGAATGCGGAAGGCAACAAATGCACGTTGGGGTATTTTCGATGTGTGTTTCGAAACGACCTTGCCTTTCGGTTCAAGTTCCGACAGGTTCAGCCGTAACGTTACCGTCAACGAAACCACGGCGGCTACGAGTCAGAATGTTATCTTGATTCCACTTTGATTTCGAGTAAGACTTAGGATTGCAACCTCCCGAGGGATAGATTTTCGACTACTTTTCGATAAGAATAGTATACTTAAACATATGTTAACAATGTGGTAGAAGTGTATAATGTTCATTCGTCAATGGCTTGTGTTTCTTGCCGATATGCTGATGTGCCTGTGTATGGGGTTTTCTGCCTCGGTTGTGTTTTTGTCTTTGATTAAAAAATCGGCGACTAAGTGATCCCGCATGTGCGAGATATACGAATTTGATTGGACCAAAAGTACACTACTCTTGCACGACCCGCGGTCCACTCACGACCAGGTACAAAAGCTCTTGCCGACCCTTGAAGATTCATTTCCCCCTGTTTCTTCTAACATACGCACCTTCAACCATACCTTCAAACATCTGCTGCTTACCTTGAAAGCATCGCCATCTGCAGGTATTATAGCTCCACGTTTATCCTCACAATTTATATTTTCGACTTTTGCTATGGGCGACGCTCGCTTCAACTGCTAATCACCTTGCAAGCATTGTTATCTACAGGTATAAAATCCTGCAATATCGTGGCCACGTTATGCCTTCAATTCTACGATTCAGAGTTTATGGGACACGCGATCGCGATGAAGCCACTGCAGACGCTATCAATACACATGGAATGGTCCACATGCGATGTCCTCAATGCAATGTAGACAGCTGGATGATATGTAAGTTCTTAAACACCTTCGAGGACAGACATACGGGACACCGACAGGACTTAGGGATCGTTTGGTGGCGCTACACCTGGAGAATTCGGAAATACATGTTTTTTGACCTTCAAGAACCGGAACTTTATCCCGACCAGAGCCCAATAGGGAACGAATGGGTTACCCCAAGGACACTGGTCATTCCAATCGACGTCACTTGGGCGCTTATTATTCCGCGGCATCAACGAGAAGAGGAAATCGACCTATATTGCGTGCGATGCAATTGCCTTGACCAATAAAGCTCTGCCATTTATGTTCTCAGATAGAGCGTCAACATTGCGGTCAACGTTACCTCGCTATCGAGGGAATTAAAACCTACAAGTGCCGCAAATAATTGTGGATTGAAGATATAGATTCCAATGTATCAGCAATATAGTAGCCTTAGCACGGTGAAATGATCGAAATCTCTTGCCTAGAAGACATCATAGACAAATATTTGGTGTATTTTGAATAAATTTGTATGGTGATATAGATTTGTGTATCATATGCTAGTACCCATCTCAGTTGCAACTTATTTTACGGGAATTGAAGCACCTGAATATGCACATCCATAAACGTGTACCGTGCATGCTGGCCTAAATTGCACATGGATGTACCCATATTTGCATACTTGTACATGATATGCACGCATATGAGCAAAAATGCAACAAAAAAATCTACCGGGACTCGCCGAGTACGAAAGCATCATGCACAAATAAATAATTCGAGTAATATTTTGTAATAAAAATTGCGGAACGACTTACGTGTCGCTTACGTGTCGCTTACGTGGCACATTTCAGATGACGTGGCAATAACTTTTAGACGACGAAAATTGTGTCAAAAGAAGGTTTTTAGACGACGATCGAGATTCATTTATTCCCAATAGTCTGTTATTTCGGGGAGTGACATCCTGCTGGAGCGAAGCACCAGACGGTAAAGCCAGGGACGGATTCATCCGTACTGGTACGCCTGAAGGCGTAGAGCGAAACAGGGCTGTCAGTGTCCACCATCACGACAGCGTTCTTTGCGACAACTTGACCCATGCTGGCATTCTTCCGAGTTACTGTACTGACCAGGCACACTGAGGGCTGAGGCAACCTTGCTGAACATCTAGAAGAAGCAGTGCAAGACAGGGTCAAGTCACAGACGAAACTATGCACACCATTTATGAACGAGATTATCCTGGCAGTGATTGCTACTTAGAGCAAAGCACTGAAAGGTGAAGCCAGGGACGGATTTATCCGTACTGGTAAGCTTGGAAGTGTGGAGTGAAAAGAGCCTTCACACCAGCGCATCTCCTCCCTACCGGGAAAATAGCAACGGAATCCAAGTAAGTAAGTAAGTAAGTAAGTAAGTAAGGTAATTTACTTGATGCCAAGACGATAAAGGTCAGAGGTCTAGGCGCTGTCGATCACAAATACTAGGCGCTGTCGATCACAAATATGCGATCTCCACTAGGCGTCGATCTTTTTGGACAGCACGATGAATTACCATGCGATGTTAACATGGACATCGCCATTACATCATATGACCGCAGGATCATGTGCGCGACACTGCTTTGCTTTTTGCTTCCCAGCATGCCATGCCATAACGCGTGGGTGGCGTCGTGGTACATACACGCGACTGTTGTGGCACTGTCATCGTTAGCGTCTGGCGATCGTGAGATCGAACATTCGACTGTATCGCCCGTTGGGATTCGAGCTTTGCTGCTGCTGCTGATTGACTAAGGTAAGGTAAGGTAAGGTAAGTAAGGTAATTCACTTGATGCCAAGACGATAAAGATCAGAGGTAGTAAGGTAATTTGGTTTTGGTGAAGATTATAATGGTCTAAGGTCTAGGCGCTGTCGATCACAAATATGCGATCTCCACTAGGCGTCGATCTTTTTGGACAGCACGATTTATTACCATGCAAATCTATCTGATTTCCGAACATCGCGTCGGCCATGCGATGTTTAAATAATTTTCGCCATTACACTATCTGACCGTAGGATCATGTGCGCGACAGTGCTTTGCGTTTTGCTTCCCAGCATGCAATGCCACAACGCGTGGGTGGCGTCGCGATAAATGTACGCGACTGTTGTGGCACTGTCATCGTTGGCGTCTGGCGATCGTGATATCGAAAATTCGACTGCATCGCCCGTTGGGATTCGAGCTTTGCTGCTGCTGCTGATTGACTAAGTACTAGGCGCTGTCGATCACAAATATGCGATCCCCACTAGGCGTCGATCTTTTTGGACAGCACGATTAATTACCATGCGATGTTAACATGGACATCGTCATTACATCATATGACCGCAGGATCATGTGCGCGACAGTGCTTTGCTTTTTGCTTCCCAGCATGCCATGCCATAACGCGTGGGTGGCGTCGTGGTACATACACGCGACTGTTGTGGCACTGTCATCGTTAGCGTCTGGCGATCGTGAGATCGAACATTCGACTGTATCGCCCGTTGGGATTCGAGCTTTGCTGCTGCTGCTGCTGCTGCTGCTGCTGATTGACTAAGGTACTAGGCGCTGTCGATCACAAATATGCGATCTCCACTAGGCGTCGATCTTTTTGGACAGCACGATGAATTACCATGCGATGTTAACATGGACATCGCCATTACATCATATGACCGCAGGATCATGTGCGCGACACTGCTTTGCTTTTTGCTTCCCAGCATGCCATGCCATAACGCGTGGGTGGCGTCGTGGTACATACACGCGACTGTTGTGGCACTGTCATCGTTAGCGTCTGGCGATCGTGAGATCGAACATTCGACTGTATCGCCCGTTGGGATTCGAGCTTTGCTGCTGCTGCTGTTGCTTCTGCTGCTGCTGCTGCTGCTGCTGATTGACTAAGGTAATTTACTTCATGCCAAGACGATAAAGGTCAGAGGTAGGTAAGGTAAGGTAAGGTAATTCACTTGATGCCAAGACGATAAAGGTCAGAGGTAGGTAAGGTAAGTAATTTGGCCCGGTTCCAAATCATAAGGAGCAGAGGTTATATGCTATTTTGTATATTGTACGATTTATACCCATGGCAAAATGTTATGTTATGAGGACTGAGAGTGTCACTGTAGAGAGGGAAATCAGATTTCAACTTGAATTTTCAAGTGTGCCACACACTCATGCGCGTCAGTATACGTCGGGTGCGTCACGCATGAGCCATTGTCACAATTCCTTTCAAAATTCTTCCCAAATGGCTCTAAAATTCTTCTACTAAACGACTTTTCCCGTGTTGTCTCCTGCACACCTCCACGAAGTTGTCGCCGTCCTGGTTAGCCTTCTGATTCTGGGCCACCCGCAACATGCCCCGCTTCTCCTTCGTCCCGCGCATGGGAAACCTCTTGTTCAGTTCGATGACGAATTTCCTCAAAGCCCACTTATACATGCTGGATTCCTTCCCATCTGTGCCAGCCAACCCTTCCAGGGACACCCCCTTGATACGATATTCTGAACTCAGAACTCCCTCCTCGTCTGTCGACTCTACCGGTCTGGACACCGCCCACTGATCCCCGACATCCAGCCTGTGGAAAGGTTCCTGCCCGCTGCTGAGAGCTCCCTCTTCTGGCCCGTGCAAAGTCTGATCCTTGAGGAACTATACCGACCTGGGTGCCCACTGGCCAGCTCGCTGAGTTATCTCTGAGAACCATGTGTAAGCCTCCGATGGAATCCTGCAATCCTCCCCTCTGTTCTTCATCATAGAGGGCAGCCTCTCATACATACCCCTCAAATCCTGAGGATGCAGTTTGAAAGCCTTCTTCTGTTCTTCTGAAAGGTTGGTCGCCGCTGAGCTATTCATGCGCCTCCGCTGTCGCTCTCTGTGTAACCGCCCCTGCTCCGCCGTGACATCACCGAGGTCCGTAATGAATTTCTCCCTGTCATCCTCCTTGGCTCCTGTGCAGTGAGGCATAGGGCTTTTATGATACTCATCTGACCCCTGCCCCATCTCTTCCTCTTTCTCAAACTCTGCTTCTGACTCGGGTTCACTTCCCCCAGCTTCACTACCTGGCTCACCGTCTGGCGACCCTCTGTCTGCTGTACCAGCCAGAGCTCTGATTATATTTGACCTTCTTGGCGGACTGTTAACTACTGGCTCCAGATCGAAGAGTTCTTTGCGATCAAGGCTTCAAGTGTGGGGTTTTCTTGATATTAAAATGCGCGGAATTACTGCGGCCTATTAGTGAACTGTGTCCAACTAACTCCCTATGCTGCGACCGATTAATTGCTGTGACGGGCGGTCTGCAATGTACAGACAAATGCTTGCAGCGCAAGATAACACTGCGCATGCGCTGAATTGCATCTGGGAAGGCTATAATATGATACTGTAAAGGTTTCGCCAACTGCTGAATACTCTGTCTTGCTTAAGATACTACGTGAAGCACGATACTGTGATGAAACGTATATCAAGAAAAAACCCACTGACTAGAATCGTCCGCCCCCTTCCCCTTTTTCACTACAACTTGCTCCTCTGGCACTGCCGTGTCAGCCTACATTCTTGGTTATTGCTACACTGTATACCGTAACTTACTTCTCATTACCCTTATCTTATCAACCTGCAAACTGCTATGACCAGCTCCTCTTCGATAGAGCGCACGCGCAATAAAACGTTCATATCGTATACGCTATCGCATTAGGCGCGACAGCTATAGGAATCGCGCCCCATATGGGCGCCATCAAGGTCAAAGTTGCTAAAATGTGGCTAAAACTTCAATTTGAGTCCATTTTGGGACCTTAGAACCCAAATTAGGGTTATGGTAACATGCAATTGGCATATGTGGACATCAAATATCGGATTCTCAACATGACAGTTGGTTCTCCAAAATGCTAGACTATAGGAATCGCGCTCCATATGGGCGGCTACAAAAAACAGTCAATTCATCCCATCTGAGTCATGGAAGTGGTCATAATTATGCATACTCGACCAACATAATGACCCAGAGACTGCCAAGGTCCTCCTCATCTGCTCACAGTGAGAGCACATTAACAACATGACTGATGGAAGTGATCGGAATCCCGAGTGTAAAGCAGAATCCACATAATCGAAACTGACATCCCAACATAGGGTATAGTTTGCATCGGAAGTCCAACGGTGTCAATCCACCTCATGGCTAGCATGTGGATGGCTGAGTTCCCGCTGACGTCTTGCCCGTGTCTTGCTAGCATCCTCAAGCGCCCACTTCTTCACTGCCTTCAGCGTTGTGGCCTCCCCCTGGAGTTTCATCTTGTGCCGGCCCGGTGCCTGCCAACAGAAACCTCGCGCTTCATTTCATACTGAGCAATCTGAGCCTATCTTGTAAGGGCGCATCTACCCACCTCCGAGCACTGCCCATCCGCCACGAATTCAAGGTGAATGCTGCATTGGTTGACCTGTCCCTCTAGTAGAGAGGCCCGAAGTGCAGACTTTTGCCTACATGGTGTGCCCGTGCTGGGGGACATGCCACGATGTTGTTCAGGGGACGCTGATCGAGACGCTTAGCAAGCTCTTTGATCTAGCGACAGTGGACAACACTACCATCGCGTTTCCAACAAACTATTGCACCGACTTCATCGTCTTCACCTACAAAGGCCGAGGCCGACATCTCCTAATAGACGTGGTCGTGGGCTATTCGTGCGGGCCTTCGAGGCCCAGACAGTGGAGATCCCGATCCACAAAGCTCTTATGCAGGAGTGGAGAAAGGTAATTCAGGAACGCTGAGACCCACAGGATGGACCCTTTACCGCGGAGGCTAGCGGCAAGCTTGGGCCGAAAGCAACGCAGCTCGGGAGAGGCCGGGCCGCCTTGGGACAAAGGAGCCCACCACCACGTGGCTAACATGGCGTGGCTCTCACGGCGTTCTGTTTAAATTGGAGGCTGCGGAATTTTAGTGGTTTCAAAAATATTCTTCCAATCAACCTCAACCGTGTGCCATGTCTAAGACAGTGACGGTTCGACCCTTCCGAGAGTAGCCGACATCCAGTCACAGACTACAAGTAGGAGTTCGAACAGACACAAACTCAGCTCGATTCTTCTGCACTTTCGTGGCAAAAGAACTTCATTGGAATACTCACTGTATTCCTGTGTGGGCACACTGCAAAATTTTCTCAACAATTCCTGAGATCAAACACAGGTACTTAGGAAGTCAGTGATGGTTGAAACTAAAGACGACCAGCCGGCGGAAGTGGAGGCCGGATCATCAGATTCAGGCAAAAGTGACTCACCCAGTCTGCAGTTCTCCGAACACGACTGGGTGAAGAACATGGTACTACTGCAGCACTACCACCAACAATTAGCCCAGCAGGGTGCGGTTATGACAGCGATAATGAAACAACTCCAGCAGCTCAACTCGAAAGAGGCGAAGGTGGATGCGGCGGCGACGACTGCTGTGAGGAAGGGGGACACGGAGCTGGCTCGACGGCAGAAGCTCCCGCATCGCCCCTACAGCGAATGTAACCCGTACCCACCCCACCCTGCGACTCTGGAGACGCGGATGCCACAGCTCTACGATCTGTACGGCGACAAGACTTTCGACAGTCTCAACAGAAGGAGTTCGTCTTCGTTGAAGTATGAGCAAGTTGTACTGGCACCTGCACTCGCGTACCTCTACGACGCAGTGCAGTTCTCTGTCGAAACACTCGACCCGTTGGAGAACCTGGACACGTCTCGGCGCAGGAGATCGAACAGAGAGTGTACGAAACCCATAATACCGTTATGGGAGCGTACACTCGGCCGGCAAACCGATATTCTATGGCTCACGTGCGCGTGAGTCTGGACGGTGATGTTTCGGCTCACAACGGGCCACAGACGCTGAGCTGAAGGTGAAGCTGGCCTTCATGGAGGAGAAAGACTACAAGGACATCGACGGCCTCGTGGCGGAGCCATTCTTTAATCAGTGGCTACAGGAGTTCGACAGCTCGAGGCAATGCACGGTGATGAACTCAACAGCAACGCAGGCGGCAAAAGCTGTTGTTGGTTCCAAGGCAGAGAACGGCGTGATCAATGCGGAGCTGGAGGCACCTCAAACCCACCAAAACCCCCCTCGAATCAGCCTGGCCGCGGACGTGGCAAGGGCGCAGCCGCGGCTGGCCGAGGGGCTGCCTCCAGCAATTAATGCGCTCAGCACAAACCTGCCCGGTGCTTACGTCACCTTCGGGGACCAGCCAGAAGGAGCCTACTCTTCAGGAGAGAGCACGGCGAAGAAAGGGGGCTCGGCGCGCGGCGGGCGCGGAGGTGTTGCAGTGGGTCTTGCGTGGGGCGAAGATCAACTGGCTGCAAGGACCTCCGTCACCGTTCGACCACGACGTGTCGTTACGGGTTCTGCCGGCGACTGAGCTGACCTGGCTGGAGACGGAGGCGCAGCGGCACTTGGACAACGGAGCCGGGGTAAAGGCCACAAACACGAGAGCGTTTCGCGCATTTTTCTCGTACTGAAGACAGGCTTGAACCCGCGGCACATTGTGTACGACTTCAGGTGGATCTACGCCTTCTGTCGCAAGTCAAGATGCAAGATGGAGACTGCATCTTGCATCTCCATCTTGTTGGAAGATGGAGATACTGCGACGCCTGGCGAAGCAGACGACTGGGGCTTCTCCTTCGATCTCAAGGACGGGTACCACTGCGTGGAGATAGACCTGGACTTCCAGAAGTTAATGCAACTCGATGTCCAGGGGTAGCTGTACCAGTGCAGCGCGCTCCCCTTCGGCTGGAACGATTCGCCGAGGATATTCGTGAAGTTCATGAAGGTTCTGGTAGAGTGTCAGCATTCACCAACAACAACCAGAGACCGAGCACATCTACGACGATTGTGTATGACGATGCCACACCGACGATGGGAAGTACGACGATGTGCTGGGGGTGCAGCACGGCAGATGGGGGGGGCTCGTGGAGCAAGAGTCTTCCCGTACATGGACGATTTTCTGCTGCTGGTGGGCAGCGAGGAGGAGGCGTACGAGCTACGGCAACGCGTGGAGCGCGTGCCGAACCGCTTGGGCCTGAAGAGGAACGAGAAGAAGGGACAATGGGTTCCAGTCCAGGTAGTGGAGCACTTGGGACTGGAAGTGGACTTCAAGGAGGGCGTCTTCCGCGTCACGCAGGCGCGACTCGAGAAGATCACCTCCAAGGCCACCGATCTACTGTGCGAAGCTTCTCGAGAGCGACGCTGGGTCCCGGCGCGGAAGCTGGCCGCTTTCAACGGGCTCGGCCAGTCTGTGTACCTGGTAGTGCTCGCGACCAGGCTGTACCTGCGGGAGCTTTACTTGGTGCTGGCCGAGAAGCGGAGCTGGGGGGCGAAGGTGAACCTGACACGGCAGGCCTCCGGCAATGTCGAGTGGTAAAAGCGGGATCAGTGCAAGTGGAACGGGCGGAAGATCTGGAGGTGTCCGACCCGGGCCAAGCTGCATACCAACTCTTCCCTCTACGCATGTGATCAACCTCAAGCTGGAGTCGAGAGGTTTCTGGTGTGAGGATCTGCGTCACTTGCACATCACGCACTTGGAGCTCAAGGCGGTCTTCAAGAAACCTCATGATAGCGCTGCGAATTATGCAAGGGGTTGGCTTAAATGCCCGGACCTCACGGAGGCGCCGCAGCGCCGCTATAAAACCGGAGGCGCGGTATCAACAAGACAGCCGTCGCGGAGGGGTCGTGACCACGTCGCCCTCCACTGGTCGTCACTCCGGTGCGCAAGTGACCGCGTCGCCCTCTGCTGGTCGTCACTCCGGTGCGCAAGTGACCGCGTCGCCCTCTACTGGTCGTCACTCCGGTGCGCAAGTGACCGTGGCCACCTTTATCAGAAGCCACTCCAATGCGAGAAGTGACCACAGCGTCTCTTCGACAAGCCTATCTCACGTTTGTGCAGATGAACCCTTTTCATTTCACAGCGTTGTCAACCATGGTTAATCTAGGAGTCAGTGAGACTCCCTTTGACCCGCATCAGATGCCAGACCTCAGCCCGTGAAACGGTGTAAGGGGAGCACGGAGCTTGCGCCGCTGCACGGTGCGCGGCCGCCCTGAACGGGGGGAAGCGGAGAGACTCACAGCGACCATCTTGGTGTCGTAATGCTGACCAGCGCCTCCCTCTATCATTGCCTGTCCCACACCGCCATCGAGGACTCCCTTATAGGCGATCCTCCCGCGCCTGCCATTGCGACCTGCATCCTCTTGGCTACCTCACAGCCTCTATTTTGCAGGGAAAAAAGGCGGCGCAAAGAAGTTCTGGAGCTTTGGCCTATCGAGGACTTCCACTCGGAAAAATAAGCCCCAAGCTTAGCCACACGCTGTGTTTCCTTGGGTCCCTTCGAGGAGTAGGACTGATGAGCTCCTCGAAGGGGACTCATCAGGAAGGGGACTCATGAACATCCATGCGCCAGAACCAACACGATGGGGCGCATCCGGCGAACCTGAAGCACTGTGGCAGCAAGCTCTCGCTCCAGCTCCCGGATCGTGCGCTGCGAACTGCCGCTGCTGGCTGACCCATGCACCATCCCCTGCCTGCTGTGTGGGCTGCCTGGTGGTGTTGACGGCGATGATTTGTCGTTGCTCCCGGACTTCTCTTGGTCATGGGCACTGGTGGTGTGAACCACGAGCCGGCCAGGCAGCTGCCCCATTCTCCTCACCCCCACCTTGGCCACATCTGCTAAACCCTTGTGAGCTCTGCGTGCGCTGCTGACTCTGCCCAACTTGCGCTGCTCCCCATGCTCCCACCCGCCTCGCTCTCATTGGGCCTTTACCCACACACTCAAGGGGCCGCAGCCGCGAGCATGGCAGAAGCGGGAAATGCAGGTCGCCGAGAAATTGACACAGAGGAAATGGACAGCCCCTGTGGTGGATCTGACGGACATGAGAGGCATCGGAAGAGCCCCCGTGTTCAATCTGACGGACACCAGATGCATCCGAACTGCCTTTGATACATATCTGGCAGATCAGGAAACGGAGAAGACCTGGCACATGGAACAGGTGCTCGGGGCGATGACAGAACTCGTCCCAATGTCACGTCTCTGACTCGGGATCAGTAAACGCAACTGGAAAGGGCACAGTGGGCCCGAAGGTGGCGAACCATGTTGTGCGAGGCATGCTGCTCCGTGCTGCTCTCGGAGGCAGCTCCGCTGTGGCGGCTTTTGTGAGTGCTGGGAACGGAGCTCGGGCCGCAGGCATCGCCCTCGTCGCTGCTGGCCGCTCGGGTTGGGGGTGACACCGAGCGTGCGCGCGAGCCCTGCCAGGAGACCCTTCGATGAGAGGCCGCGGTGCCGGACCAGGTCGGACGACAGGCCAGCTCCAAGCTGAGCGGTGTACGGGTCATTCCACCCCGCCCAGAATCCCTCCGACCAACTCAGCACGCACTCTGCCGCTCCCTCTCCATGGGGCTGATTAAAAACTATTCCACCCATCGACTGTGGGGGAAGCTTCTAAACGATTCATTTGTAAGCGTCGTTGCTCACCCTTGGATGAAATACAGCTCACGCGGCAGAGATTTCCCAATTCTATAGCTCCGGCCACCGGCTGACAACCGGACGAGCCTACGTCGACTTAGCACGCGCGCCGGCGTTCGGAGCTCTCGGCCGCACCTCTTGGTATGCACAGGCAGAGATGCCATGCACAGGCCCTCCTGAGAATAGGCAGGGATCGGAGCTAGAGATGCCATGCACAGGCCCTCCTGAGAAAGCACTTCACCACTTGCCCTGCTGGGACCTCCCCGGCACCCTGATGGGGGGAATCACCGCAGCTTCTCGATTGCTTCGTCCTTCTTGTCGTTGCAGTTCACCATCTTCTGCCACTCAATGCTGACGTCCCTCAGCTCTTGCTGCAGTGCCTGCCGAGCTTGACCCCCATCCCAAGGGTGGGCCCACACCCTCAGACTCAGTGCCAGTTTGGACGCAGGATAGACGTATGCCACCGGATCCAAGGGCGCACGCACAGACGCACCCGATTGGAATGCTCCGCCTCCAGCTTGAGGTGTCCCATCTGCTGCATCAGGGCGCGGATCTCCTCCTCTGCCGCTTCCTGCCCACGCATCATTGGTCAAACCCTCAGCCTAGAACCGGCACCAATCACACACAACCAATCAGTGGGATCCTGGCATCCAAGCGCGCCCGCCACGGCGACGGCATTTTGGGGGAAACAAGCCAGGTATGCTATGCAGATGAGGATAGTACAATTAGCGCACACTAGGGCTGCCCAGGCACCCGTGAGGCACCACAGTCGCTGAAGCACAATCTGTGTGCTGGTAGCAGAGCGGGATGGTCTAACTTGCTTCATTCACGAAGAGGACTCACCGGGCGGGAGCACAAGCATACGGTGGGGGACCCCCGAGCCTGCTGGTGTAGGTCCCTCTCCGACGCAAGCTCTCCAGACCACAGGGATGAGGGGCGAGCGCACGAGGGTCGATACCTGCGCCTGCTGGTGTAGGTCCCTCTCCGACAGGAGGAGCACGGCGGCGGCGCGGTGCATTCTCCTGAGCCGTGCCAGGTCCTCTCCCACCGCCCTCCTTCCCTCCGGCACCTTCCCCCTCAGTGACAACTCCCAGCGCCGTGCCGAATTCTTCAAGGACTCGTTCGTCTTCACCGACGTTCTGGATGCTGGCTCCACTTCGTTTGTCTTCACCGACGGCCTGGATGCTGGCTCCACTTCTGCTCTTGCCTCTACCCTGCTTGACCCATCTCCCTGGGGCGACGATTGCGCCCGCCACATTCCCTTTGCCCTGTCTTCGGGGGGCGATCTCCTCTTTCGCCGAAGTCCCTTTGGCGACGACTGCTTTGTCCCCACGCTGTCCGGTGATGTCCTGCTGGCCGCCCTGTTAGGGGGAGACGTCCCTTTCAGCGATGCCCACTTTGCTTTTCTAGATGACTCTATCTGTCTGGAAGGCGCGGCGCTACTTCCTGCAGCCCACTTTGATGCCTTCGTCTTGGCGGACTCCTCTTTTGGTGGTGTGCACATCTTGGACGCCGTCTCAACCTCAGGCGGCGAATGATCATTGGACGCCGCCTCAACCTCAGGCGGCGAATGCTCATTGGACGCCGCCTCTGCTTCAGGTGGCGAGGGCTCATTGAGCGGCATCGCCATCTTTGGGGTGCCTGCTGCCTGAGATTGGGACTCCTCCTGGGATGGCAGCGCCCCTGCTGCTGCCGGCCTCGCCGGGGCGGCGCCGTCTGCATTCGCCTGCAGCGCGCAGCAGTGGCCCCATCTGTCAGTCAATTTAAGCTGCAGCTCTCGGAGGTGCAGAGCATGTACCGACTGGAGCCTGCATTGAGGCAGCGTCCTCTAGCAGCTTGGAGGACAAATCCAATTCCTAAGTACGATGCACATGATTTTTCTTCCGACTATGAGGAGAATTTGATCATCCAGGACTCCGGGTTTACTGACACTTAATAACTACAGCTGACAATGCCAGACTCCCTTGAAAGTGACTCTGCATATTTAATAACTACAGCTGACAATGCCAGACTCCCTTGAAAGTGACTCTGCATATTTCCAATATGTCAAATAGGTCTCTGGCAGCAGGGTTAACGATCTGCAGTCTGGAAGATCTGAAGATCGAGGGCTGAGCCTCAGCGAGCCGACTTGGCTGGAACAAATTAAAAAGGAATAGTAGTAGCAGAACTACTAGTATTCAGTAGTAGTTCAGCTACTACTGAAGCTGTAGTAGCTGTTTTGCCTTGAGCATTCAGTGTAAGTCCAATGGTATGGAGCCTTCCCTTCGCATTGCCGAGGCGCCTAAACCGACTGTTTGCGAGTAGAATTGATTACTCTCCATGCGCATCAGATACACGGAACACTACGTTCCGATCACGGGACAACACCAGAAATCATTGGAACGTTCTATGCGTGGAGATATCGGATCAAACGGCCACTATTACTTTGACAAGCGTGCATTGACAACATCAAACGGCCACTATTGCTTTGACAAGCGTGCATTGACAACATCAAATGGTTTGCAGCTACTGTCGATTGATGGCTCAGAAAACACAGAGGTTTTCGAGTTCCTCAGTCCCGATGCATGATCCAAATCAAGCGTGCCTTCGGGCGCAGCCAAGCTGAAGAGACAGAGGTGACCGATGCACAGAAGCACTGGAGCAGTTTAGGGTTGACCATGCAGATAAAGAGGTGATAACTGGAGCCACCTACCAACAGAGTGGCAAACAGAAGGCAGATCCACGTCTGGCACATGATGCTGACATGGCGCATCAGTCTGCAGCAGCTGCTGCTTAGGGTGAGGATACCACCAAGCAGGCACATCAGTCCGCGGACTCATGGATATCCCGCGTGGCCATGCAGCAACAGCGCAATGCACCACATGGGCGACGCGTGGAAATCATTTCATCGTGCAGAGAGTCCCATGGGATGTCCTCTGCAACACCTGGGGGTACTGGGACAGCCATAGCTAAGCCGGCCCTTCCGGCGCATTGACCATGTCGTAATAAGGCCGGACTACCAGGAGGCTGAAGTGCAAACTTACGAGCGCCGTGGATGACAAGGATGACTGGCAAATCCTAAACCCTAAATCTGGGAGATGCCAGAAGGCTGGGGATGGGGGTCTGGGGAGGGACGTCAAGGGTGATCAAGCACGGAAGACCGAAGGTAGTTTGGAACAACTGACGAGTACACAGCGATTAAACTGTGCAGCGCAGCTCGTCCAACAGGCTAGCAGACTAAGGGATTCGGGGCCGGCACAGGGAAGCGGGCTTGACTTGTGTGCAGATGTCAGGGGCGTGAGGCGAAGGGTAGTGCTGGGCGGAGAACACAGTGGGTGGGCAAAAGCCCGGCGGGGCACCTGCTGAGCAGTGACGTGCTCGAGCTTATTGTGCAGGAATTGTGCGGTTTTGCGGGCCTCGAAAACCTGCACGTGCCAGGCCTGGCGCTCGGCTAATAGTGCCGCCCCAGCGGCCTGAGCCCGCGCCTGTGCTTGCACGAGGGCCATGCCCTGCCCCTGCAGTATCCAACCCCCTCCCCTGATCTCTCCCAACATCTCATATATGCTCCCTGAACACACGAGCACCCTGAGGGCTGCAAATTCGGTGCAGGGGGCAGTAAGGCTGACGTGTCGGACGCGCGTTGATGTCTGCTGGCCTCGTGCGAAAGCGCTCCGCCGAGCCCGGGTTGCACATGTGGCGCGAGGCGGATGCCACGCCGGGCTGCAACAGTCTGTGGCATCTGGTAGGTGCTCGTGGCGCACGCGCGAGCGGATGTGAAACTGGCCTGCAGCACTCCATGGCTTCGGGACCGTACACGTGGCGGGATAGCGCGTAGGCGTGTCACTGGGCAGGGACATACCCGCAACTGGCCATGCAGGCCCTGTATCTGTGCTCCTAGCTGCTGTAGGCGCTGGTGATGAGTTACCTGCTGGAGCTGCACACAGCCGGGATGATGGCTCAAGGTGAGAAGAAAGTCCTATCACCAGGTGGTAGTAATAATAATAGCAGCTGGAGGAGGAGTAAAATCCGCTGGAAAGGAACACTGCCTCTGATGGAATGCAGTGCAAGCTCCCACGCCGCACTGAGTGACTGCGCCGACTTGCGGCGAGATCAAGCCCTGAACCGCCCCGGCCAGGCAACGCATGAGGCGCCGCATCTTCGCCCGCAGCTTGCACGTCGAAGGCGATCTCTCGTGCTCTCCGCCGCGCTCCTTCCCTTCCGGCGCGCTCTCTTAGAATGATTCAGGGGCTCAGGGCCACTGCCCGTGGCACCCTCGTCGGGCAGCACACCCAGAAGCGCACGGTCCAACTCGTCCAGCGCAGGGCAAGGAGTCCCGCCTGCCGCACACCTCTCTCACAGTAAGGTGCATAGCCTCTGCTGCAGCGCGCACCTTCAGCTCGGCTTCCCGGGTTGCGGCCACCACTGCGGCAGCCTGCCACTGCGCCTCCGTATGCGCCAGGCGCTCCTGCAGCACCTCCGCACGATGCGCGTCGCCGCCGTGCCGGGCGCTCTCCACCGCCCCACGCTCCACCTGGCAGATGCCAACCTCCTCTCCCGCACGCACCCCTCACTGAGCCTCGCAGCCCTGTCAGCCTCCGAAGCCACTCTAGATTCCACCCACCCAGCACCCTCGCCCCGTATCCTCATCATGATCCAGCGGGCTCCGCGCCTCCCCTCTGGCGACTTAGCCTCTTGGGCATATCAAAGTCCGGGTGATCCACCGATCCAAGGACCAATGCGATGGCCGCCGGGCAAGCGGCCTCCACGCCCCAGCGGCTGGCCTCCACGCCCCAGCGGCTGGCCTCCACGCCCCAGCGGCTGGCCTCCACGCCCCGGCGGCTGGCCTCCACGCCCCAGCGGCTGGCCTCCACGCCCCAGCGGATGGCCTCCACGCCCCAGCGGCTGGCCTCCACGCCCCAGCGGCTGGCCTCCATGCCCGGCGCCCTCACTGCCGAATCGGAGCAAGATGCCCAAAACTGCGCGCAGCACCCACAGAAACAACTTCTGCCGACGTGTGCACACAGAAGGCGATGCGCGTGGCAGAGACACTGATCTGGGCAATCGCATGCTTGGCTAGCATCCATGGCGGCGATTGATTTGGGGGCGGGGCATGGGCATATCGGTGACATGGTGCCGCCCCAAGAGAACGTCGAGGGCAACGGGGTGCAGCACCTCAGCGGAGCGCAGCAGCTCCGCGGCAGCATGCGCTTCAGCTGGCACCTGGCTGCCCGGCTCGCGCCACGGGCTACTGCCGGGCTCCACAGGCTCGCCTGGGCTCTCGCCAGGGGCTCCCCCGCCGTGTGACCCAGCGGCCTCTATCGACGCTTCGCGGCCCCCAGCGCCCCCCAAGCTGCTCACCACTTCACCACTGTGCACTCGCACGGGCGCATCGCTCGCAGGTGACGGGGGGAATCCTTCTCCGTGCCGGCCATCACGTGGAGGGAGCAGCAAGGACCCAGCATCCGAAGCAGCCGGTGCTGTTGCCAGGGTCGCCGCTTCGAGAGACGCTGTCGGGGGAGGCTCCTGTGCCACGGCAGACGGCCGCACTTCCAGTTCGTGCAAGTGCTGTCCCCACTGCTGTTTGACACACCTGCAGCTCCTCAAGCCCTCCATCCCACTCGGACACGGCTCCTCGCGAAAGCAGCTGTGCCACAGCAGAGCCTTGCACAGAGGCATGGCATGCTTGCCCACATCAGACCCCCAACCCTGGCACTGATGCGTTGCCACCCGCGGCCCACCCACGCCGCATTGTCCCGCCACATCAGCAAGCCCCACGACCAGAAACAGCCCTCCGATTGAGAGTTGCTTCGCCTGAGTAGCAGCTCAACCTTAAAACTCCGTCCTCATTTGCAACGCCATGATTAAAGACCAGAATGTCCCCCGTGTTAAAAAGTGACTCGACGAAAACGGCCCTGCTCGTTATGAAATCTCTCCATCCAAGGCGGCCCTCCGACTGAGAACGCCGTTGAGCCATCAGATACGGCCCTCTGACTGAGAACGCCGCTGAGCCATCAGATACGGCCCTCCGACCCTGGCCAATGGGCTGTCAAGAGAGGAGTCCTAACCCCCACCCTGGCCGTTGGGCTCTCAAGAGAGGAGTCCTAACCCCCACCCAGGCCGCATCGTGGAGGGAGGGGCCCTGAGTAGCGCACAGGTTGTTGCACAACGGAGCGAGGGGCCCTGTACCCGTCTCGGCCGGCATCCCTGTGATGCTCTGAATGCAACCTGAACCGGCCGCACTGTCTGGGCTTCTACGAATAACGCAAGAATTGAGCTATGGGGGCAATTAGAAAGAAGATGGCGGGAGAGGGCCTCACTCAAGCTCTGTCTTGCTAGATTGCCCCTGCGTCAACCCGGTCTGCAAGGACACATTGTCCTCTTCGTCCCCCTCCCGTTCCGCTCCCTGGAGGGCCCCCTGCTGCCCCCGCGGCGACCACGGGGCTGCAGAGACCTTGCCAGGATCCCTGCCTGTGTGAGGCGGCTGTGATAGGGGCCCAACGGTTAGCTCAGTTGCAGCCTCTGACGTGGCTGACGTCATGAGGTGCACGGCGTTGGCGCGGCTCTGTTCTTTGTATAACTCAATGGCGTTGAGATGAGTAAACAGGTTCCAATGCACCTTCGGTTGGTCTTCCTTAGTGGAGCGCAGCCCGGTCAACGCCGACCTCTCTCCCAAGGGGAAGGAGGGAATCCGAGGGGTGCTCGCATCGGCGCTGCAGGAACCTGGTGTGGATGGCCCCGAGGAAATCTCGAAGCCTCCGAAGGAGCCGTTTCTCTTCTTACGGTCGTGCACCGCCGCCGCTAGCTGCTCGCGCAGGGAACCCACCTGCTCGCCCACTTCCCCGTCCATAGGATATCACCGCTGATAAAAGGAGTTTTCTCGGCATTGTCCAACTGCGGCGCGTTGGGAGCGTTGGCGACGGAGGAATTGCCGCGTGACGGGACGAGGATGTACATCGCGGAAGAGAAAGTGCATGTGAGTGGATTCAGTGGAGCGCTCGCACCGAGGATCGTCTTGGCTCCTGTTGGATTTGATTGAGCTGCTTCTTCAGGGTGTCGATTTCTGCGAGACGGAAGATGGTGTCTCCACCTCGATGCCGCAGCGGTGATGTCGTTTGCTCCGTTCGTGCATGCTGGTTTGCGATAGTTGTCTGCCTTGTCGGCCTCAACGATAACGCTTCCTTGAGCCTCATCGCCTGGAGTGAGTGCTCCCCGCTGGTCGAGGCCGATCGAGGTCGAGACCTGCCAGCGCAGCGTTCCCTCTTCACTCCACATATTCTGGCTGTGGGGTCGGCTTGAGGGCGGTCGCTTGGTTACGCATAGTGTGGTCGGCGCGTGTCGACTCAGTGTTTGGGTTTGGAAAATACTAACTCGCGCAGAGCATATTAGCGCATTGTTTGTCGGCGGACTCAACGACCTTGACTAGCATAGCACCGGTGCGGAAGCCAATAAAAATAGGCGAGACCCGACCGACACCCCTCGGACCTGCATACAGGTGAGGGGCCTAAGTGATGATACAAGAGTTCACTCGCCAAGTAGTACTTATTTATATAGGATAACTCACTCCAGAGACGAGTCTTCTTCAGCAGCATTTTTGCGGTCCAGTTGTGCTAATAAAGTGTCGAGGTCCAGGGGCACCACTTTCGAGGCCTGTTAGAGCCCCGGAAGAGAGAGTAAGGCCTCGCACTTTTCCTGGTCACGGCGGTCTTGCTTCGGATGCTAATATTTCACGTGTGAGTTTTCACGTTCTGACTTCTTCTGACACGAGATAAGAGCGAAGGCGTAGCATACGAAATAGGAAAAGCTCGAACTTGAGACATCTATGCGGAAGCCGCGCGCGACTATAACACACGCGGAAGATCAGTGGCGATGACGTTTGCGTGCGAACTTTTGATGGCACAGGGCTTGGCGTCTTCCGCACTGCGTGGGAAGAATTGTGAACTTTGCGCTTTGAGAACTTGTCGTCGCGACTGTCAGGTTGGTCACAAATTGGACAGCAGTGTTTGGGAGGAAACACTATTACTAAGGGTTAGCAAGGTGCCGTGATGTCGTACGAAGATACTGAGCAGTATCCGGGATGATACCCTGACACTCGCAGCCGAGGTGTGCAGGAGGGCGTACCGGAGATGCGCCCTTGCGTTCCGACATGATGTAAACTACTTACATCACCTTTGCCTTACATCCATATACCTAGAAATTGGGCTTAGACAGTAGAATATCTGTAGTTCATAAACGATATAATGTGAAAATATTGGCGATCCAGTCGTCTCCTTCCTATTTCGCTCTCAGTGGAGCTACACGGCTCATGAGAGGCACGTTCGGTTGAAGTTGATGCATGCAGAACCACGAAGACGATGGGATGGACTCGCATCGCATCTCCCTTCCCTTCCGTTCGCGCGCGTTCCCTCACGTCGTCGTCAGCTCGCCTGCTCGACGACAGTCGAGTGCTGATGCTGCTGGCTTGTTGCTGCTGCTGTCCCGCGCCGCGTCGGACTTTTCCGCTTTTAAATAAAATTTCGAATTTCACTTTCCGCTCTCGGGCCCCGTCGTTTCGGCTGCCTAATTCCCTATTTCGTGCAATTCCATAAACTTTTTTCTTTTCAAGATGTTCGGCCAATGACGTTGCGATCTTCATGGACAGGAATCTTTACCTTCGAGAGCGAGAGCAAGAGGTAAAGATTCGCATATTTTCGGCGTCATCGTGTCGCAAACGCGTGCACATGATGGTACGAATACTGTCGGGTCCGAGCAATCTTAACACTCGCGGATAGACCGAACTCGTTCTTAACATTCACTCGTGTCGGCAATTATCCGCCAGGCAGACTTAACACAGCACAAGATCATAGAGCTACAAATTTTTTGAAATTGTGATATTCTGAGATCGAACGCTAAGCTCGTATATGCAAGCCCAGATTTCCAACTGAAGAAAAAAGGATAAAAACAACAATGAAACGATATATTCATAAAAGATCGGTATAATAACCACAAAGTACGAATTATTGTACAAATCTGTGAGCAGAACTGTCTTAGCACTCTAGCACTGGCACGCGAACAGCCACCTAGCACCGCTTGCGAAGCAAAACAATAATGAGTCCACTAGCCTGACCTACAGTCAGAGCTTACTTATATCTCAATGCTCTGTCACATTTCCCAAAACTGTAACGGGTTCTAGCCCTTAAATCTTCATCTGGCCAATGGAAAGTCATTATTACATGCCAACTCTACCAATGTTACCGCGGTTCACCACATTTTGACTGACACGTCAGTGGCAGAGTAGTCACTGCGAGAAAGACAGATCCTACTGTCCGGCTAAGCTCGCTGAAGATCAAACAGATAATCACATAACTAGTGTCTGGCCGAGGCTTTATGCTCTCGGAAACCCAGACAATGAAACAATGACTGTACTACTGTACTGTACTATTGCACAGTACAGTGCTAGGATGTCACGGACACGATACGGAAGCAGGGTCAGGCTAGGGGCTAGTCAGAGCCCATAATAACTAAGCCTAAACCCGAAGTCCAGCACACCACCCGTGGGTGTGACTGCCTAGCAAAGCAGGTACAGGATATACAGCCACGAGATAATAAACAAACACCTAACATTCACTTCGGTGGAAACCGATCACTGCTAGCTGGGTGCCGGGGTCTTGACCCGGTCATCCCACTACTGGGCTAAAGCTAATCAAGCTGCCAGGACAATTGAAGTAAACTCAGCCACTTTGAGGCTGGTCAGCAGGGCTGAGTTCAGCGGCCGGGATGTAAGCACAGAAGAATCCCGAAGTGAATTGTAAGTTGTCCGTTTCAAATTGAGCACC
Organism: Cymbomonas tetramitiformis; assembly: GCA_001247695.2. Classification (NCBI taxonomy): domain Eukaryota; kingdom Viridiplantae; phylum Chlorophyta; class Pyramimonadophyceae; order Pyramimonadales; family Pyramimonadaceae; genus Cymbomonas; species Cymbomonas tetramitiformis. Next base: position 15,634 of record LGRX02033804.1, on the reverse strand, counting down.
ACCAGGCCCAAGTGGGCAAGGTGGATCCACAGCAGAAAGTAAAGCAACTGAAGACGGCAAAGATTCCGAAGCAACCGAAGAACTGAGACAAGCAGAATCCCACGGCGGTTTGAGCATTGAAGAAGGAGACAAAAGAACTCCATCATCTGGCGGCCAATCACGGATGCCTGCAGCACCAAGTGGTGGATCCGAAGCAAAGAGATCTCCAGTAGACCGACGGACGGTGGCTCCGGGCTCAACCAGGCCCCTGTCACCACCGCCCACGGTAACCAGAGATGCCGTAGAGCTGGCCAGTAAGGAACAACAGAGCACAGATGCCATTAGTGCACATCGGAGAAAACTCGGCGGAGTCCGCGGACGGTACACCGGAGCTGCTACTGGCGATGCTCCCCCGTCAGAGTCATGCTCAAGAGTGCCGAAGGAGCCAAAAGCCACTTGCTGCCCGCCGTCAGAGTCATTGTCAGAGCCTTGGTCATTGTCAGAGACTTCAGAGCCAATGTCAGAAGTCTCAATCCTCATGCCAGCAAATAGCGGAGCCGGTGCAGAGTCGCCAAGCTGGAGTGACGGGACAGAGCCAGGCAAGCCGAGAGAGCCAGGGATAACCACTGGCGGGTCATGAGCCGCAGGCACACCACCAGCCACGAGTGCAGAGGGATGCCGAACCGCAGGCGGTGGCGGAATCGAGCCCTGTGCACCCGAGTGGAATGTGGCCAGACCAAACTGAGCCATGCCGTCATCGTCAGCCGCCGCATCTTGAGCGGAAGCCGCCGCATCCCGAAAGTGCCGCAGAGATGTGGGCTCAGCCGTCAGCCCGTCACAAAGGAATGTGCCGACAGCTCGCACACCTCTGGGCGACCCTCCATCGTGCAGAGCGACTCGAAGGCATGTTCATCCCCAGCGTCATAGAACCGCTGGAAACGAACAGCCAGGCAGTCAGTCTCATAGTCCTCAACTGCACCACAGTAGTGGGCAGACTGAGGACCGCCGTTGGGGCATTCAGCATGCCAGTGCTTCAAACCACGCTGTGCACACTCCGCATTTCTGCAGTGAGGCACGAAGGCACCACTCTTCTTGTCAAACGAGACAGGAGGAGCGGTGCCAAGCGGTTTAACACCAGCACGATGAAGCTTAGCAGCAGAGCGGGTAAGGTGCTTGCCCGCAGGCGGTGACCCTTCCCGCTTCTGCCGCTTCAGCTCACGAATGTCCTGTTGCATGCGCTCCAGCTGCTTCTGCAGGCTGGACAACGCCGCAGCCAGGTCAGACGCGCCATCGCCGAACGACAGAGCAGAAACAGGGGCGTCAGAGACTTTCAGGCCGTGGCGGAACTGCTCCCGCACACGAGCCTGAATAGTCAAAAGAGACACGCCCTGCCGCTGGTCAGCTCGAGCCAGAGAGTTAGCCAAGTCACGATACAACGCCGAATTGCCGAGAGCCTTTAGAAACTGCCGCTTCACCGCGTCCTCTGGCAAGTTGTGGGAACGCTGAACGTCCCGCAACAGGCCATTGAACTCACGGATGCCACGGTCAGGATCTCCGCTGCTGGGGATGCGAACCGCCAGCAGCGACTCAAAAGAGTCAAAGGGCTCTGAGCGTTCCTGGAGCATGCGTACCACCTCAAGGGCAGCACGCTTGCCATCTCCAGGAACGTCAGACCCAGAGGCCTCAAGCCAGTCACGAGCAGGCGAGCCAGGTCGAGCCAGAAACGTCAGAGCCGAAAGCAGCATCTCATTGGCTTCATGCCTAGCCTCAACAGTCATGTTGGCCAAGTCAAACAGGGGAGCAAACGCCTGTGACTGGAGCAGAAACTGCGCGCGAAGCTCATGCATGATTTGTGAAAAAATGTCAATTGCGTCGGTCTCTGTCCCAGCGAAGCAGTCCGATTTGTCTCCGAGAATTTTCGTGGCAACGATCTTTGCCACCTTCCTGTCGAAATTGTCTCGTGCCAGCTGCTGACATTTCTCAAGATTTTCCCTCGCAGCTGCGGTGGTCGGAGCTGGCAGCTGCGGCGTGTGTGGTGTCGCAGTGTGCTGCGCACCCACATCATCAAAAATCGTCTCTAATCTACGGACGCGAGACCGCGTCATTTTATTTGCTGTAGCAACCATGATGGAGAGACAGTGGAAAGGTCGAGCTAAGCAGGGTGGTGGCTTAAAATTGTCACAACGGCCAGATATTCCGTAGAAGTCTCAGCACAATAGATGGCTACTATCCCATGGTCCTTGTGGGAGGACCATAATCGATTATGGTCCTCCCACAAGGACCAATGTTGCAAGAATTTAATTGGGCATTGGTTCGGATCTAGAAGGCGCGCCCAATGATTTTTAGTATCAATGGGGCATATATTAATTACTTCGATGCTTGGTCCGGCCTGGATTCACCCAATATATCCATGGCGTTCGCATTTGCGACAAGCACCCTCAACTTTTTCAGATTGCATTTTTTTGAAAATTCAAAAAGGCACAAAAATATACGATATCTTCAATAATTTTTGGGGAATAGTATGTGCAGGCTACACCTGCGTCCATGCGATCATATCGATCTTATACACATGTCCCCATCATATTTGGGTCATACGTCATGTTGGAGTGCATATATTGGCCATCTCTAATGCTTATTAACAACCGTACACCTTTTTAGTCGATTTTTAGCCGGAATGGGATAATCGGTGCAAACATGACCCATTATCCACGATGCCCGCTAGAGTGCATTCATAGTGTGGTAGGAGCGTATGGTGCTTAAACTTTTGAAGTATATCCATAAAATGATTTTTTGAAAGCTTAACATAAGCCATATGGGCAAGTATGTGAGCGATGTGCACTCGTTAGCTTGACGCGAAGTGAAAATTAGAAGTGCAAAAATCACAAAATCCTTATTTCACTCGGGAGTGATCACCCGCCACGGTAAACGAGAGCTCAGATGGTGACTAGAGTGTGGACTATCCAACTAAGTTTTCATATTTGGTCATAAACTCAAGGTGTGCGACCATAAGCGGCCAACACCGCGCACCATGCAACCGCTAGGACGCTTAAAGACTATGGTCCTTGTGGGAGGACCATCTTTTTTTCGACGATTTCGATGAAAAACATATCAAAAGCGCACCCTTTAAGCACGCCCCTCTAGCACACGCGTGGACGATCCTATAGAGGAAATTATTCAATTGACTCATAAATATGATGCCAAACGCACGTATACGCCTCAAAGACCCATGTGGCACTCATAATAGTCATCGCGCGTTGGTCCTTGTAAGAGGACCATGAATTTGGATAGTAGCCATAGATCGAAATCCACAGGTCGTGAGCGGAAGATTGAGAGCGGCCAAAACTCACAAGCGTGTGGAACGACCTCGCCAGGGCCAGTGGCGCACGATGCAGATCAACTCTCGCTGCGACGATACTGCTGTAAAATAAAAAACAATCCGTCACAAACCGATCTCCTGCGCAGCGAAGGCGAGCACAACGCGTGCCGCCATCACTGCCACGCTAAAAGGCCATACCGCGAGAATAATACACCACCGCCCAAGTGGGCGCTCAACCCCTCCTACGTCCTACTTAGCCGAACATGGCAACAGCAAGGCGCTGTGCCATCATCAGAATCACCGGAAAGCCGGTGCGGGCCATAACCTGCGAGAAAGACAGATCCGCTGTCCGGCTAAGCTCGCTGAAGATCAAACTGATAATCACATAACTAGTGTCTGGCCGAGGCTTTATGCTCTCGGAAACCCAGACAATGAAACAATGACTGTACTATGACTGTACTACTGTACTGTACTACTGTACAGTACAGTGCTAGGATGTCACGGACACGATACGGAAGCAGGGTCAGGCTAGGGGCTAGTCAGAGCCCATAATAACTAAGCCTAAACCCGAAGTCCAGCAGTCACTGTCATCTTCATCTTATCATTTCTTGGTCACCCGATAATGACCATATCTTCTCTGGCAGGTCTGCACCTTAACTAAGCCTGTCATACTTGTCATCTCTGTCACGTGTGTCACCAGCTGGACAAACCCGGCGCGGTACCATGAGAAGCCGGCGTTTGTTACAATCGGAACCCGGTTATCAACACCTACGAATAATGAGAAGTTCATGGTTTATGGTTTAGTGGACGAAACGTAAATGCATTAACGAAACATCATGGAGAGAGAGACTTTCACCCCCCCATAAGGTGGGGGGGAGTGTCTCCTGTTTCACCCCTCGCCCTGAGGTGCCACAACAGCATTTGTCATTCTGCAGTTTCCGACCCGCTAATAAAACAACCCAGCAAAAGTTATTTTATTATCTCATCTCAGAGTTTGCCGCCCGCCTTTCGACTGCCTCCGGACGCTTCGTTTTCCTTCGGTCTGTGTGATATATAATATGCATTATACATATATATATATATATATATATCACACTCTCCATCAGGTTATGGGCTACATCACCGTTGTTCTGTGGTTGGTGATTGCGTGCGTGCTTTCCTTAGATCCCGCAGCCTTTGAGGTATACCGCGACACACCGTCGCGTCATCTGACTGAGCGCCCACCGCTCTTTTATCACATCTGACTTCCACTTGGGAGTTGGGACTACACCTGTCCTGTTGGACTTACATCTGCTTGGGACTGCATTTGTTCCCGCTTGGGTACGTGCGACATCATCACGCGTCCAACGACGACATCTGACCGCAACACCTCTGCTGCAACAAAATCGGCTTATCGGGAACGCAGCGATACTCCTCCAATGGGTGGTGCCTCTCGACATCGGACTCGCCACCAATTTTCAGTCCGCGCTCTCCCCACACGAGCATGCTGTCTGCGGTAAAGCGATGCGATTTGCCTCGCTTGAGAAAAGGGAACATCTCGGACATCTTTGCAACCTGAGAAAGAAACTGTCCGCGCTTGTGGCCATCTATGAACAAGTGACTTGGAATATGGCAGGCGGTCACGGAGTTTGTGCTCATATCCCATAACATGTAGGCTGCCCGATCGTCTACGACTTCTGCGCAGAGGTCGCTAACTCTAATTTCGCCTTTAGAAAGCTTCCCGGAACGTGAGGTTGGACTTTTCCCATAGTGGCATTGTGATTTCGGTATCAAACTATCCGCACTCTCCCAGAAGATGACCCGTACCCCCAAGCGCTTCGCTTCGGATACCGCGTTCAAATATTCGACACGCGGAACTTTGCTCTCAGGTTGTTTACCTTTCTTCCCCATTCTGATTCTCTGTACAGGTCTTGGTGGTAAAATGAAGTGATAACTTTTGCGTTTCGAGACCCTTCCTAGCTGTAGCTCTTGCTCGTCCTGCCCGTTCTGGTTCTCACGTCAGCTCGTTTCCCACGATGACCATCGAATCGCGATGGGTCGCGACCATCGTGCCATCCATCGCTTCTTTTCACCACTGTTAAGAGCCGTCATTTTGTCCCCTGTCATCCCCACTCCCGTGTCGGTACCCAAGTGTTTATGTTTTCCATGAACTTCGATCGTGCATCGTCATGCGACGGACTTTAAGAGATACTTGTAACCGGACTGCCTGGCTCGCCATCGTCGATCATCATCATGTCGCAAACGTCGCCATCCGATCGTCAAGTTGGAGTTCAAGCGCGCGCACCTCGTATGGTCGTATCATTTGATTTTCCAGACTTGAGACTAGAGTGTGACACTCGACTGTAGAGACGTAGAGACTGAAACCGCATCCTTGACAGCCGAGCGAACAGATGCACAGATCGGAACAGGAGAGTGAAAATCTTGTGTCTTTTCCTACACGCTCTGCCCTTTGGAACTCGTACTTCTCGAGTCGGGCTGTTATTTGAGTGAGCAAAACAAAGGATCTCGGCAAATTATCTCGGTTACGCGAGGATCATTTGTCCAAAGAGACGCAAGTGCAGCAGATCAGGAGGGTGAATACCATGCTTGCAACTCGGCATGTCCCAGGAACCTTCAAGAGGTGGCAAGCATCCCGACTGGAGTCCACTTCGGCCTCAAATCGGCGCCCACGTCGATGCCAGAAGCTGAACATTACAAACAAAATAAGCAGGGAAAATTTGTTGATTCAAGGGAAGACTCCGGAAGTCAAGGCTACCGAATCCCTCAAAAACTTCTTCACTATGGTTGCATATAGCGTTGTGTTGAATCAGGTAATTAGTTCGTTTGCGGCGCTGGCCTCGTCTTTATTTTACACTGCACACCACTCATCTGCGTCCTACGACTTTTTGTGCCATATCTTTGTATCCGACGTATTCTCGGGAGATCTCGTCCCTTTTCTGTAGTCGACCCCTGAGGTGGTGTTCCCAAGCTTTCGCAGAATATGGGCACGCGGCACCGAACCGCGTTGTACCCCGTCCTCTTGGAATACGTTCTGGCAAACCCAATTACTGATGGATTCCAGTGAGATTCTTCAGTCCCTTACCCCTTCACTTCCTCACATTCTTTCGGGTATGTTGTGCTTATGTTCCAGGGTTACCGCAAAGACTCTCTCTCTCTCTCTCTCTACCTTGTCCTCTATCTTGCCCTCTTGTAAATACAGAGAGAAAGTTGCACCCCGTGCTCGAGTATGGATATTGAAAAGTAGAGATAAGTCGAACTAGTCCTTGACGGAATTACTGCGGTCTGGTTGCAAAGCCGCAGTCTCGGACCCTCGCCTTTCGTTCTCAGCTTTATTCCGCGAACGACCGTACAGTCCAGCCCTGATGATATCTCCTGCCGTGACTCCTTATGCTCAAACCCGGGTAACGTCGAGGACGGTCTAGTTTGACCTGAAGTCGATAAAGCATCTGAAGCACCGCATCGCGTTCAACCTTATCAGACCTCCTCCCTCTCCTCAGTGGTTTCGTTTTTGTCGTGGATCATCTTTTTTCAAACCAAATCCTTGAGATCCGTTTTCGACGGCTTAGAATGTGTGGCACAAAGGGAGATTTCCACAGCTGTATGCTCGCATGCACTGCCGAACTCAAAGAGCTCCCCCCGAGCGGATGGCGAACGTGCAGCAGACGAAAACCGAAGTGCATTCTGACACCTGCCTCTCTCTCTTTCTTGTTCGCGGGACCAACACTGTCGGTTAGGTTTTTGGAGAAGATGATGGCGCACGAGGACCATGAGATGCGGGTCGCCGCGGTGCGACTGCTGGAAGTGCGCAAGACCTTCGGGGACGAGGACTTCGATTTCGAAGCGATGAAGGAGAAGGCTATCGAGGGGATGAAGGCAAGCTCCCCTATTCTGGCGAAGGCGCATAGCGTAAGCCCGTTAGATGAATATTGCTGACCACTAGTAGAAAAGCACGCGGCCGCTCCTCTCTTGAATAAACAGCCAAAATTGCGGACGTCCGACCACAAGATCAGCCAGCCACCTTCGTGCCCTCCCCGAGTCCGTGACGCTGAGTGCAGGCAACTCCTCGAGAAAAGTGTTCAGTTTTCACCAGCGTTAGTAAGACCTCGTAAAGCAATCCTTCTTCTCGTTAGGGAGTCTGTGTGTTGGTGAGGAAGTCCTTGCACGTGAGAGGGGTCCCATGTCCCGTGTGCGGGAGTCCTTATCCGTGTGAGGGAGTCCGTAACCAGATGCAGGAATAAATGTACTTGGGTGGAGACCCTATCCTGAAGGGAGTCCTTATCCGTGTGAGGGACTCCTTACCCGCGCACGCGGCAGTCCTGGCCCTCGTGAGGGACTCCTTACCCTCGCGCGGCAGTCCTGGCCCTCGTGAGGGACTCCTTACCCTCGCGCGGCAGTCCTGGCCCTCGTGAGGGACTCCTTACCCTCCCACCGAGGGACCCTCGGGACTCCTTACCCTACGCGGCAGTCCTGGCCCTCGTGAGGGACTCCTTGCCCTCGCGGCAGTCCTGGCCCTCGTGAGGGACTCCTTACCCTCGCGCGCGGCAGTCCTGGCCCTCGTGAGGGACTCCTTACCCTCGCGCGCGCGGCAGTCCCTGGCCCTCGTGAGGGACTCCTTACCCTCGCGCGCGGCAGTCCTGGCCCTCGTGAGGGACTCCTTACCCTCGCGCGCGCGGCAGTCCTGGCCCTCGTGAGGGACTCCTTACCCTCGCGCGCGCGGCAGTCCTGGCCCTCGTGAGGGACTCCTTACCCTCGCGCGGCAGTCCTGGCCCTCGTGAGGGACTCCTTACCTCGCGCACGCGGCAGTCCTGGCCCTCGTGAGGGACTCCTTACCCTCGCGCGGCAGTCCTGGCCCTCGTGAGGGACTCCTTACCCTCGCGCGGCAGTCCTGGCCCTCGTGAGGGACTCCTTACCCTCGCAGTCCTGGCCTTCGCGAAGGACCCTGTGTCTGCGGTAGAGGGTGTTCTTGTTTTTATGTGGGACTCCCTTATGAGCAGCCATGGCACTTTTGAGTGACGCCTTGCTCTTGTAGAGAGTCATTCACTTCGCGAGGGAGCCTTTTTCTCGTGACGTAGTCCGTGGCTTCGGGGAGGACTCCTTGTGAGGGCGCCAAGTGGGTCACGTCTCATGGAACCCGTCACACTGAATAAGGAAAAGACGTTACCTCCTCGTGTCCCCGTTGTTTGAGCTTCTTTTTCTTGGAACTGCGTGCCCCAACAGGAAGAGAACGTGCAGCTGCGGAGGGAACTGCTGGAGGAGCAGCTGACATGTGGCACGGGAACTCTTGGAGAGGAGTGTGAAGTGGACACCTTTCTTGAGGATGTTGAAGAGGAGGAGGAGTGTGGAAGTGGCAGTGGTGAAAAAGAAGAAGCAGACGACTAAGAAGTTGATGGCTAAGGAGTAGGCATCGGAGGTGACAGGGGAGACCGATAATTCAAAGTGTACAGGTGGCGCTCTTGTACACAGCGACCTCCCGGGAAAGGCTTGGCTTCTCCCTCCAGGGAGCCGCTTCGGTACATTCGAGACAAGATGTCTGCTATCTGGGCTTACATAAGGCAACTTCAGCATGTTTACAGCACGCCCATTTCAACGGGGAAGTGTGCGTGGAAGACTTACTGCTGACCTGATTTTTTAAATTTTACCTCTACATGTAGTTGAGAAGATATGAAAGGTGTTTAGAACCAGCCGGTGTTACACAGGCGAGCTCAACACAAACTTGAGCTGTGAGGGTTAGAGTCCTGCAATTTGTTTTTTTCTCTGATCTGAACGATGCACCCCTGAACCTCCTATTTATGACAGATGAAGGTATCTCTCAAGTTAATGATAGCATCAGTGAAGTATCAAATCAGAATATGTGTGAATGCCATTCAGCCTTCATGACTATAGGTAAGGTAAGGTTGCAAAATGGAGACATATCAAACAAGAGGCACATTCCTTTTGATTGTCAGTGCGCGTTCACTCACAAAGTGGATTATATCCCTGCCTACTAGCATGAAATTTGTGTTAACACGATCGTTTGACTTCGTTGTTAGATACATGGATGGATTGTGCATTGGCTCTCTATATGCAGTACACTACAAGTCCCTAGGGGAAAGGAGGGTCTTATATTTGATGTGTTTGCACGGTACAGTGGGGCCTGTGTGTGTAAAAAGTTGCATGCAAACTCACAGTTCAAAAGAAGTGATTGTTGCAATAGTTACCGCTGTTTTTCAGTTTCAGAGTTGATAACTTATTTACTCCTAAGGAGGGAAAGTGGCGCTATCCACTATGACTGCCAAATGCCATGTGGCTTTAAAGAAAATTGTGAGAATGCCCTTGAGCTTAGCGGTGTGTCACCCCCGTTCTGGTGCATTTCCAGAACACATTGTTTAGATGGACCAATGTCACTTAGATATGGTGGAAAGATACGGTTTGATCAGATGGTGAGTTCTGATGGAGCCGAATTAACTTTCGAGGGGCTGCCTTCGAACGGTTTGAGAGCTCGAAGGTGGATGAGATGGAATCCATTTAAAGGGGAATGGTGATATCTCATATAACCCGTCGATAACATAATATTGCTTTTAATCGAACACCTCTGCCCAATTTCCTGTTTTCAGTTCCGAACCTTCCGGTGGAGACGATGGTGCGTTCTGATGGCGCGGCCAAAAGAGTTCCTCGCCATGTCGAATGCTGCGTTTAGATGTTAACCCAATAGAAACCCACGATTGTGTGTTCCGATGGGAATGCACAAGAATGTGTTAATAAAGGGGGTCAGTATGACATCCTGGGTACTCAAGAGACGAGAAAGCCGCTGCGAAAACAAATCGAATTTCTTTACGTTGTTAGTTTAGGTGTCAACTCGTATTGTAGAGAACAATCGGATGATGATACCGCGTCTTGACTATTACTTTATATTCCCAAAAACGTTTAAAATAAACATATGATAAAGGACTTCGTCCAGTGTGATGCGCGTAGGCAAATGCCGAATATCGCAGTCTGCGCATAGGCGACTGGTTTATCAATAGAAAAAGCATGGTATTGTACCATGCTACAGTCGTATAGGGAGCGTTCTTGTCAATGTATCGATACGAAGGCATGCAATTCCGTGAAAACTTGAATTCTTACATACCTCTGAAAAAAGCAAAAAGACTTCAGATATGCGAAACAGACAAGTCATATAACGTGGCACCAAAGAGGTCGCTCAAATAGATACGGGGGATTAGGGTTTGATAATCTGAGCATACTTGCATGAACGGTGACCTAACACATTGCTCCCACTAAATTTTGGTGTTGTCGAATTTGATGGCAATGCCCGTGTCAACTAATATATCTTACATTTGTTGATATAACATTCTGAAACCCTAAATTCATACATATAGCTGCATCGCGGATCGCACGCGCCCGCGTGGCGTTAGCTTAAAGGAATTCGTTGACAATTTGATTTTAAGTACACTTAGTATGTTTCATATAATTATTGTCAATGCATATAGAGATAGCAGAAACTTTATTATAAGGCTCGCATCTCACGATTGAATTGTCAAAGGCATAACAAACAAACAAACTCATCCAAACACCAAAACTGCCACCTAAATAAACATAATGCAAATCCCCTTATTCATCCATGCTGATGACAACTAGCTCTGCAACCAATTCCGTAGCTCTGCGAGCCGTGCAGGGCAACCACCATCCGCTGCAACCAATATGTCAAAAAGCTCCGCGTGATCCGTGTTGCATCCTCCTCCTCCTGAAACAATCGGTCTTGCCTGCGCTGTACACAATCGTTGTCGAAGAACTTCTCCGCCGATTTCCCCAAACCTCCAAAAGACTCCATCGCTAAAGGCACAATAGTTTGAGGCCAAATTTGCCCGTACAATGCTCTCTTGCCTCGCTCATGTACCGCCCGCAGCGGCTCCCGAGCAGCCCGGCCCACATACGAGGCACGACAAGGGAATGGAAGGACGAGTTTTCGAGGATTGATAGTAGGGAAAGGGGGTTCAAGATACCCCCCCACCCCAGGAGTTACGTCGTTTGCCTCAAGGGGGTCACGAGCACCCTCCCCGCGGGCGAGTGCCTCACGATACCACCACCTACTGGGAAAGCTGTCCCGACGTGGGAAGCTTGCCGAACGGAGACGAACCGGGAAGTCGAGCAGAGAGAATAACATTACAAGTGATATATGTTATTACTCAGCTTACTGTCACAGGTGCACCACCGAAGGTGACACACCAGAACTACTGTCATATCATACTGTCATACGGTGACAGTAGCCGATATACAGATTCTAGCGCACCACCTCAGCTGAGGTGGTCGGCACACAAGTGACAGTGATTTCGGCTACCGCGCCACCCTGACTAGTTTAAGTGTGAAGGCATCAAGCCTGATTAAGTAGCTAGTCGGAACGACAAGTCGCAGTCCGCGGAATTTCTAGCACAACATTTCACAGTCAAGCATACCGTGCATGGTAGAAGTGATGACTAAGTGGATGAATTGCTGATTGTGGCTAAGTTAACATTTCAGATTCTGCCCGTCGAGTGGACCGTCTGACCGCAAAACCAAGTAAGCCCATTGTGACCAACAACTCAGAGCGCGTTCGTGTCTGTCCTCCGCATAATTCTTGTGGCAAGTGCCACTAGCTAGGCCTTCGATATTTTTTTTCATACCGCTAAAATCTATATATCGGCTTTCACAGTATGCCAGTCTGATATGAAAGTTCTGGTGTGTCACCTTCGGTGGTGCACCTGCGACAGTGAGCTGAGAGATCACTTGTAATGTTATTATTCTCTCGAGACTTCCCGCTTCATCTCCGTTCGGCAAGCTTCCCTCGTCGGGACAGCTTTTTCCAGTAGGTTATGGTCAATACCGGCAACCAGCCTGATATCCGCCTGATCAGCATCTGATACCTACTCTGATACTTGATTTCGGGATGATGTCGACACGGCTTTGGCAGATCGCGTAATCCGCATTTCATGTATACGGCGATATTAGGGCGATTTTCGATTTTAAGCCGCATGCTAAGGATTGTAATGGCACACCTGAGGTCTTGATTGGTGACAACTGTGCACGTTATCGATGTTTTATCGACAAGTGTCGACAGTTCCGGATATGTCATCGACAAAGGTTGATATTTCATCGACAACGATCGGTATTTCATCGATTGAGGTCGGAGTTCCATCGATAAAGCTCGTTATCTCATCGATAAAGCTCGTTATCTCATCGATAAAGGTCATTATTATTTCGTAGCGACAAAGGTCATTTTCGTGCACCGAGGAGCCGGCACCGTGAGATAGCCCACCTGATTATTATCTGATTTCATATCTGATCGCGCCTGATAATATAACCAATTAGCGAAGCAATTCGTCTGATCTGATCTGATTCTGATTATCTGATTCTGATCCGTCCGATATATGATCGCTATCTGATTAATTTGATTGCCGGCATTGGTTATGGTCCCACTTCACGCTTGCGTGTTTTGATTTAAGCGCAAATGTTATTGCGTATTAGCTCTATCTTTACTTTGAGCGTGCCCATCTCTCTCGGGGCCTTCGGAATCTGATTTTCGCTATCGCTTAGGACGTGCGGAAAGTTTTGGGAAATTACGGCAGAATCGTGTTTTTCAGATTTTAACGCGCTTGCTTGTTACTATACGTCCGGATTTTACTTCGACATGGCTCTTGCGCCGATTCTGTCTGAGGAAGAGCTGCTTCCTCTTATGGTTTCTTGTGACGTGAGAGAATGGAGAAGGTAGAAGCAGGTCTCAAACGAGCGCAGCTTATTCCTTTGTGCAACGTTCAAGCCAAGGCCCTTGCCCATTTTCGGAACGCTACTGACATGTCGACGCAGCTTGTTCTTTCTATTGAGCCGATTGCATTTCAGATACTCGTTTCAGGTTGTGAAAAGTCGCGCACATCCTGGATGCTTCGGTTTTACTAAGTATTGCGCTACCTTTCTGTAGGAATAGAGCTTCGAGCTGGTACCACTCGCACCTCTTATCGAACAAATTTTGTGCAAATCACCTGTCGCGTGCTTTCAAAATTTAGAACTGTCATAAGGCTAGCATCCTGAGTTGACATCTTCGAAAAGTTGGGTTTTCTTTTGCTCAAATAAAAAAGCCACGTGGATATATATGCTATCTCTGTCCAATAAGCGACTAAGGCGATGCTAATCTGTCACCCAACGAATATATGTTCCTTATGTAGTGTCCTTGTATGCCGCGTTGTCCCTATACGTGCCAAAGTGTCCCTACATGGGCCCTATTGCCTCACTTATAATGTATCCACTCTATTAGTAATCGTCATATACTATGTTGCTGCGCCAAAGCTCCCCACGGAATGTATGCTAAGGATTACAGAGTTGGGGAAGAAGCAATCGGGACAACTTTTCTTGAAGCACCATTATCCACACTAACAAGTGCTTTTGAAGTCACAGCAGGTGCTGCAGGCGCCACTGCCACTGCCTCCTGCAAATCCAGCAGATATTGTCCAATTGGATCAGTAAAATGAGTATTGAGCACGCAAGCAGCGTAATCATGATCGACATTTGCATGAAGGAAATGAGGAGAATACAAAGAACCTTCGGATATCGCAAGAAGTTTGTTCAGTTACTAGCGGCTGTATTGCGTGGATAGCCAGCCCACAGGGGCAGTTGGGAGGCATGAACGATGTGACCAAACACAGAGGTGCGTTAACTTGCTGGCTCTTTAATGGCGGCAGCAAGCCATACATCAGATATACCATCGGCTTAGTGCCTCGGTGGATGTCGCATGGTAGCAAATGCTTTGAAACTGATGTGCCATACATGTGCTATGTGTCACCAGCCTCCAAAAATCAAGTGTGACCGGCTCAGCAGTCTACCGTTGTAGAGCATATGAACAAGGCTGCCATGCCATGGCTGCGAGATGGCACAAAATCACTCCAGGCTGTTCAGTGGGTGAGGCATACTCGTGCAAACATTATGTAGACAGCGCCTGCAACTATGGGCGGAATGGCGGCAGCAGCGGCGATCAAGGGAATGAACCATGTTTCGGCCGTCAACTCGGTGTCATCACCTGCAAATGCACCTCACCCAAATCCGTCCCCCATCAATTTGGCATCAGTCATATCTGTGGGATCCTATCCTTGCCCGTGCAACAAGAAGAATTGGTGAGAAGGAAGGAAAAGTTCTCTCGAAGGGCCCTGACCTGCACAAATTTCAGAGTGTGGCCCCTCGGAAGACCGCATCATTGAAATATGCACAAATACGAAAGGCATGACTCACCATCGCCTTCCACCTTAGCCCCATTCACGGTGGCTCGGAGGCCTGGAGGTGGCGGGGAAGGGGGTGGGGGACGAGGCGGAGGAGATGGTGGAGGTGAAGGCTTAGAGAGTGGGTCAGGGGTGGAGGGGAAGGAGGGAGGAGGTCGGGGCAGGGGAGGACTTTTCAGGCAGAGGAGGGAGGCGGAGGAGATGGATAAGGAGGAGGTGGAAAAGGAGGTGAGAATGGGGTGAGGAGGCGGTGGAGGAGGGGGTACACGGCGTTGGAGGATGGGGTGGTGGATACGGTGGGGAAGGTGGTGAAGAGGGAGGAGGTGGAGATGATGGCGGTGGGGAGGGGATGGGGGCAACGGATGGGTGGCGGAGATGGCGGGGGGATGGGGAGGTGGTGAAGAGGGAGGAGGTGGAGGGTTTGGTGGTGATGGAGGAGGAGATGGTGGTGTAGGAGGAGAAGGTGGAGGTGTCGGTGGGGGACGAGGGGGTGGGGCGCGGTGGGGTGATGGTAGCTTTGAGGGCCTGGTGGTGGACCAGGGGGCGATGGGGGGAGATGGGGAGGAGGGGTGAAGGTACGTGCAGGGCAACATGGAGGAGGTGAGTATGGCGACGGCGGTGGAGAAGGAGGTGGAGAAGGTGGTGAAGGCGGGGACGGTGGGGGAGGGGGTGAAGGGGGGGATGGAGGTGGCGATGGTGCAGGTGGAGGGCATGGCGGGGGAGGTGCCCCCATGAACTGCCTTACCTCACCAAATAGCCCCACCGCAAGTGGAAAGCCATCTCCCCAATGCTCCACAGCCCACAGAGTGGCGTAAAAGGCTTTGACCTGTTCAATTCCCTCAGGCTCGCTGAGCCTCTCGTACGCTCCATGCTGAGGCAGTGCGTTCATGGTCCAGGGCAGCATCGCCTCACAACATCCTAGCTCTTTTGATAGCATCTGAAGGAATAAGATGACAGTGTTCCATCGCAGCGCCTGCGATCGGAATGTTGTGGTGGTGGGCCTCAAGTTGAAAGAAGGATATGCTGACAAGCGCCACGACAGGCCAGGAGCCAAGGGGCAGAGGGACCTGTGTGCGCCACGAAAGGCCAGGAGCCAAGGGGCAGAGGGACCTGTGTGCGCCAC
>LGRX02033803.1:0-40586 GCA_001247695.2 Cymbomonas tetramitiformis | reverse complement strand
GAAGACACACGCATCTGGGGGGCATGGTGGACACACACGCATCTAGGGGGGCGCCTGCCGGGCGCATGGAACCGAGCTTGGGGCGCGCCTGCCGGGCGCATGAAACTAAGCTGGGGGGGCGCCTTGTCGGGCGCATGGAACTGAGCAGGGGGCGCACATGCCGGGCGCATGTGTGGTTTGGTTTGGTGTGGTGTGTGTGTGGTGAGCAGCAGGAGCGACTGGAGCAACAGAGCATGCCGCGACATGACCAGCGAAGCCATCGAGGGAGCGTGGACATCGCCGCTACTGTTAACCCACAGGATTAGTAGCCGACAAGAATGTTGTTGCCATAGGAATTAGCCACGAAGAAGTGAAAAATTCATCCATGGTAGAACGTAGGTTGCAATCTTGCAAATGATTAGAGAGATGGGCTTAGGTTGGCGGGCGGCAATGTAAGTAAGGCATGTATATAAATGTAAAGGTGTGTGGGGCATGCAATATTTTGGGGTAGGATTGTTGGTGATACAAGTAAACACGTGTTTCAGAAATGTGACCGTGGCAAGGAGAGTGTGGGCAAGTCCCCGACTACACAAAGGTATCGGGTTGGCAGCCCAAAATTTGTGTGGATCCCTTCTTGTGGCGGGCCATGGGCATTCCAAGCAAGGAGGCAACTTTCTTGATTCAATCCTTAGCCACACACCGTGGAAAGCAAGGGGGGTTGAGTAGCGGTGTTAAGCGGCAATTATAGGTTGAATACCCTTCCAAAGGGTTGTCTACTTGGGAGGAATGCCCGTCACTTGCCGGGGGGCATGCATAACTTGCAATGAAGTGCCCTGGCCGATTCAGGGGTTGAAAGGCATTTTCAGGCCCTGAAAATCATTTTCAGGCCCTGAAAATATTTTTCAGGCCCTGAAAATATTTTTCAGGCCCTGAAAATCATTTTTCAGGCCCTGAAAATCATTTTCAGGCCCTGACAACCATTTACAGGCGCTGAAATCCATTTCAGGGCCTGAAAAGTCATTTTCAGGGCCTGAAAATCATTTTCAGGCCTTGAAAAGTCGTTTTCAGGCCTTGAAAAGTCGTTTTCAGGCCTTGAAAAGTCGTTTTCAGGCCCTGAAAACCGTTTTCAGGGTCTGAAAACCATTTTCAGGCCCGGAAAACCATTTTCAGGGCCTGAAAAGTCATTTTCAGGCCCTGAAAAGGCATTTGTAGGCCTTATGTGAAATTTCAGGGCTTGGAACACTGTAAAATTTTCAGGCCCTGAACTTTTTTTTCAGGGGGCAAGATGGGGACATGAGAATATAATTCTAAACTTTATATAACACGAAAAGTGAATAAAAAGTTCAGGCCTGAAAAAAAAGTTCAGGGGGCATCTTAAGAGTGTGAATTCCAAATTTTCAGGCCCTGAACTTTTGTGTAAAACTTATATTAACCATGAGGTTTTTTCTAAGGTGTATAACTAGCCTAGTATAAAACAAGATCAGACCCTGAAAGTCATTTTCAGGGCCTGAAAATGGTTTTCAAGGCCTGAAAATGGTTTTCAGGCCCTGAAAATATTTTTCAGGGGGTAAATTTTCAGGGCCTGAAAATTTCAATCGTAAGTAGCCCCCCATCTGCCGGATTTACTCAGTTAGGGATGTTGGCGGCGCCCGGAGAGAAGTAGGGTTTGAACCGAAACAGGGGGGCGGCCATCCGGACTTGTGGTTAGTAGTGGTCCGCGAAAGCACATGGAAACCAACAGAGAACGTAGTTGGTCAATGCATGAAGACGAGTAGGCGATCGGGCGAAGGTCGCAAGTCAGGGTGAAGTCGTGTTAAACTCTGGAGGCAGAACTTGCGCGCCAGTAACTTTGATTTGAATATTGATTTTGAGAAGCAATGTGAAACTTGTTTGTGGGGAAATGAAACTGTTTATAACTTCCTTGAATATGGTAAAAATTGTATTAAAAAAACTGGATATAATTCAGGAACTCTAAGAGGTTCATCCATGAACCGAAGAAAAGTTTTAAATCCCCCCAAAAGAAATATCTCCTAGGGTCACCCACAAGTTGCTTTTTCACAAAAACCCTAAAGATGCCGTAACTCTTTGTAAATTTACATTTAATAATACTCGGTTCATCGATGAACCCTCAAAAATAAATTTCCTGAAATTAGGTGTCAAAAATTGTTTTTTGGTAAAACTCTGGAAATGTTCTTAAACCCAAAAAATGCCGGAAATCTTTGCGAAATTGCATTTAAATGTAGGATTTCTTAAACCCTAGATTTGACCAACATTTTTAAATTTTGGGAGCCTCCCATCGTGTCACCCCAAAAACTCCCATACTCCCCAAGCCCGTTTGGTGAAAATGCCGGAAGTAATGAACGCAGTGAAGTACTATTATTTGTGTAATAGCGCCGCCAAAATCAGCTGCTGCTGCGAGAAGTTTCAAAAAATGAAGGTAAGCAGCGAGGCTTGCTGTTGTTATTTGAAAATTCTGGTCGAGTTGCGTTTGAGAGTTCTCGTCGAGTGAGCACGCGCTACCTATATCAGCGCCGATCATATGCCAACGCAACGCGACAGCGCAGCGCAGCGCAACGCACACCCGGAGACCGGACCCGCAAATCGGGATTTGTCGAATCGCGATTCTTTGTCCTAATAATAATAATAAAACATTTACGCCAGCAAAAGGGACAAAGTCCTGAGAGTGCGGTATCCCTGCAAAGCAGGCTAGTGAAAACACCAGGGGCTACTCCCTCTGCTATAGCGCGCCCACAAAGGGGCTCAACCCACTTTTCAGCAGGGTGACATCTAGAGAAAAAGCTAGGTGCAAAGCAAAAAACTCTAGAAGATGGAGAAGCAGCCATGGCCGGGTGAGTGGAGGGGTGGCTGTATCTGAGCGGTGGGGAGGGAAGTCGAAGAATTAAGGGGGTATTTGGAGACGTTGAGGAAGGGGGTGGGGAGTGGGCGAAGGGGAGAGGGGGGGTGGTGGGGGAGGGGAGGGGGAGGAGGGCCCCTCCCCTAGGGGACAGAGAACCATCTTTTATTGCAAGACTTTTGAAAAATTATTGCAGGAGGGTTTGAAGAAAGTCGTTTGATTGTTGCACAGCTTCTGTTTCTGTCATGGTCTCACTGCCCAGGATGTCAACTGTATGCGGCAATCCTGTTCATGATTCCAGCGGAACCCATGGGTTATGGGCTGGGTTGGATTTTTTTCAAAAACCCAGCCCATGGATATCGTCGTAAAAAAAAACCCAGCCCATGGATATGATTTTTTTTTAAACCCACGAAACCCGCGGCACCCACGTGGATATCCATATCGGGGTTTAATCGTGGATCGACGCACTACACTCCATACGCTTTATCTAACGGCTTTACACACAACGTGGGAATTGTATCCTTAGAGCGAACTGCCGCATTCCGTCAAACAAGTCTCACAGACCGAAACAGAAAACATATAATACAAGCGAAGGTAAGCGGTTCGTTGGCCTGACCGCACTGCGTGTTCGTTCTGTGACGCTCCGTCTCGACTCATGGGTAGGAGGAAGAAATCTGCTGCTATAAAAGCGGCCCAGCTCACAGAGCACGCTTTCACCAAATACCCGGGCTTGAAGAAACCGCTCGAGGTGATAGGCAAACAAATTAAAGTTCCTGGCGAGTATTGGGAAAGACCTATTGGAGGTGCCTCGGTGGAGGAGAGTGAAATATCATATTTGTGCACTATCGTTGAGCTCGACGCTCTTCACGCATTCCCGGGTGGCACGAATTGCGCAGCGTTTCAGATGCAAGAGATGGGCCCCTCTGGCACTGGAAGCCTGGAGGCCGGTGTTGCTTCAGGCGAGCTATTTTGGATGCGATACCCAGTCCTCACCGCCCGCCCGCGCACCGCCCGCCCACCACACGTCCAATTTGCTCCAATTCAAATTTGACCGATTTCCGTGATTTGACTTAAAATATCCATGGGTTGTGGATAAATCATGGGTTTTCCATTTTTTACGAACCCAGCCCATGGATATTCGTTTCGGGAAAAACCCAGCCCATGGATATCATTTTTCAAAAATATCCATGTATGGATATGTAATCATGAACAGGACTGGTATGCGGGTCGGTGTTCAAGGTGGTGGTGGTGTTTAACAGAAACACGTCTCGCCTATTTTTGGTGTGTTGTCTACAGATTCTTGAAAGTTTTTTAAGGAGAGGTTTAATCTTGCCACGGGGAACACCTATCGTATTGAGGACAGTACCAAAAAGAGGAGGGAGGTACCCCATGAGTGTAAGTACTTTGGGCCATTTCACGGTGCTTATGAAGGGCTTGGAATTTGCATTGGTGATTGTCGTGTCATGGTGACCACCATAATAATGCTCAGCACCATTCTGATGATAGGGGGGGTCTTGAGTGGGCCATGGGCACAGCGAAGAAGGAAGTACTTTGTCACTTTCGTTCAGAACTTCATTCCAAATATCAGGGCTGACTCCGGTGTATTCTAGCCTCTTCTCCGTGACTCTGGACTTAGGAAGGACATTGAGGAACCATCTGGCAATCTTTTTATGTGTAGGCCTCCAATCAAAGGCTGGTTGAGTATCACTGGGTGCACTGTCTATAGCTATGATAACGACATCCGAAAAATCATCCTTATAGCATCCGCCACCTGGGAGAACGTAGGGGTCATCACCCGTCCAATAACCATGTGGGATAAATGGAATAGTGTTATGTGGGAATCTGAAAACAAGTTTAAAACCTTTATCAAACCATCTTTTTTGGTTTTTGGGAGACAGCGGGAGAATCCATGTTCCTGAAAATCCAGGGACGGTGTTGGCCGCTTTATGTCCCATTTCCAAGGTAGTCATAACCGCCGAAGATTTGCCCTTATCCTTCCCATCAAAGGGGGGATTTCCGTAAACGATTCTGCCAATACCTGTTAACGGGTCCACGTAGGCATCCCAAGCGAGACCATCAAAGCCGATTTTCCCATGATGGCAGAAGGGCCTGAGGGCTTTTTTCATTCTAGTGGTGGGTATGCATCTTCTCGAGTAAATTCTAGGGTGGGCATTTAGTGGGTTGGAGAAAAGTTCACAGCCGTTTTTGTCAAGGTTTCTGTCATCCACCAAAATATCTAAGAGGCTTCTTCTTATTGCGTAGCAGTTTTTAGGGTCTCCCGATTCAAACTTACATGCATTGAGTGCTTCATGAATATCGTGTGCCCTATTCGAGTACTCCGCAAGTGAGCATGGGACTGCTTTGTTGGAAAGGCGGTGCCAAGCCAAAAGTTTCCAAAACTCTTTCTTTTGGACATATTGGAGTTCGGGATATTTAATTGTTCCCGTAACATGGTCAATTTCGGGCTTTGCGGTCACAGCAATGGTATTCTTTTTTGAACTTGATGGACGGTACATGCTAGCTTCCGGGAGAGCGTGTAAGTATAATTCCTCATTCATTTCCTGTCTTAGGTCAGCAAGTGGAAAAAGTTTCGATGGCTGTGTTTTGATGTATGTGGTACCTTTTCCAGGGTTTAGTAGTTTAGGCTTTTCTGAGATTTCTTCAGCGATGATTTTCCTTAGTTCGCTATCTTGGGTTGCTCTAAGACTATACAAACTATTATTATGTCCTGGGCATTCAAGTTGGATGTGTTCAAAGGTGCATTTTGTATTCTGTTGGCAGTAGGGGCAGTTTTCAGTCCCGCTTTTCCCCAGTTTAAATAAGCGTGCTGGAGAGGCTTGAAGACCCAGGAGTTCTCTACTTCTAGAAGCGGTGAAAGCTTTAGGTGTTATTTTGGAAATATCTTTGGTGGGGGCGGTGTTATTCTCGTTGAGCATTCTCAGGTACTTCCCTTGGGACTGTAGAGTTCTCCAATTATGATAGTGTGAGAGTCGTTGAATTCTTCTGATGTGACTACGGATATCGCCTAAAATAGGGACCTCAAAAAAGAATAATGAGAAGGGTAGTTCCTCGGCAGGGTCGTAGCGGGAGATGTCTAAACAGCCCCCTCTGAATGAGGCTCTTTTAGCAGTACGGTCCACTCTGTCATGGACTTTGTCATTATTGTGACCCCTAATCCATTTAAGGATGATTTTACTGTGGTCTCCTTCACTGTAAAAGCCAAGTTCTTCTAGCAATAGGCGAACAGCCTGCACATCTCTGCGATTAGCTTCACGTAGTTTGTCCCGAGCACTCATGGACCTGCCATCCTTTGTTACCGCAGATATTGCTGCCATGGAGTCAATGGCATGTACCATTGGAGTAATGGATTTGAGGAGTTTCTCTTTTTGTTCTGTGAGTAGAAATCGCAGTCCCGCAATTTCAGCAGATGTGCTACTCGGGTTTTGGATATCTTCCTTGATAAGGAGCCCCGATGCGGAGAAAGTTCTTGAGGGGGGGATATTCATCTTCCGTACAAGTGGCATCCCGTTGTCAAAGTTTTTTATGGTATATGCTGCCCCACTGCATGCTGTTTTCTTTCCAGCAAATAGAGAACCATCGCTTGCCATATCATAATCTTCCATTTGTTTGCTCTTAAATTTTTGTCTTCTTAAGGTTTTGTCCTCACTCGACAGTGACACTCGCTCGACTGCGACACAGAATGCGCATCGTCACGTGACAGGACTGCAACTATTACATGCCACTGACACAGACTAGAAGTCGTCACTCGTCGTAATTACTTGTACGAAAATAATTTATGTTATCAAATATTCATTAAAAAAACGGGCATGAAGCGCACACAAATTATTTTTTGCAAATTTCGTTTTCGCACATATCTAAGTTACATCAAACTCAATATATCCATAACATAACATTCACTTTCCCAAAACATTTTTGGGAAAATATCCCCAAAATTTGGGTATCCCTTTACACGATGGTAATACCACCGTTATGTTACAGTTGACTCGATACGAACGACCCTTGCCCTGCTCCAACTCGTCGAATATTTCCAATCCCTTCCAATACGATATCAAGCATATTGTATAACTCAAGCATCATATGACACCGCAACCTCGACCTCAACACCGACCTGCTGACTCGTCATGAATGAAAAACGGCCTCTATCCCCTCTCGACGATGTTGAGATCACGAAACAACACTTATTCGAATTCCACAAAAATAATGGCAATAATGCATACAATAATTCGGTAATATCGCTCAAAGATTATGGTACTAGCACGGCATGCACTTTACTTGCACCAGGAGGAATATCGGGACGACATTACTCGTTACCACAAATGCATTTAGCGTGTGAGTCCTCAACAAAACAACACTCAGTCAGTTCTTTATATTACTATTATGCATTAAAACTTGCGTCCAAGCTTGATTGACGAGCTACATCCTCTCCCAAGCATACAAAAACAAATCGCCTTCGAAGGAGAACTCACAAGTCTTTGAGAATCTTGCAGTGCCTGCTTGGTTGCAAAAGTGCACAAGCCACGGGTCTTCTTGTCCATCCTCGCATCGGCGCTGATGTGACATAACAAATCGCGCTCCAGGTGTTCCAACCAACAGTGCGCTAATCGCGTTCCAAAGATTCTCAACGTTGACTCCTTCATAAACAATGTCGCTACCAATTATGACTTCATACACATCGTCGGACTCTCCTGAAAGGCAAACATTCGTTCTGAACAAGCTTAAGGCAACTAGGTGGTTGTTCACACGTCTCGATGTAGTTCAAAATGCAAGTTTACAACCACAGCTGGGTATAAATGCAAGGAACGGATCACATTACGTGGGTAAACCCTAAAATGTCTTGCCATGAGATGGGGGCAATGATAAATATGCATTGTACGAGAATACAGATAACGTGCCAGGATGTTCAAGATATTATTCAAGGGCCCTCAATCGTTAGCTCCGGAGACAAAGAAAATACCACACCTGATAAAGCGTCCCAATCAAGATGTTTCACCTCCACATCGTTATGGAACTTGCTGCGATTGAGAGCAACATTCGCCTTGGCCAGCTGCAGCATCAGTGGCACGTTGTCGCTTACAGTAACTTGCAACCTGGCAGAAGCGACCAGCGTTCACGTCCATATTTCACTTCTACGTAACTTCTGTATTCTACAAGTCACTCAACATGACCTCGAAGCCTTAACTGTGCCAAGATATCCTCAGATGCGAGCAAAACCTACACAGTGAAGAGGCTAAGTATTTCAGTTCGCAGGCGACCCATGTTGCATTATGCGCTTTCCACTCTTGTGCCAGTGTTGCTCTGCCACACTCCAACTGTGCAAGTGTTGTTGAAGTGAATGGCAATTTGCACGAATAACTGTCACAAAGCCAGTGCAAATAGGAGTGCTGTGCCCGTGGTGACGAGATAGAGACGTCCGTGGTGTGGCACTATTACCTCTGTGATAGGGCGGCCGCATACAAGCCCCCCAACCCGATTCCACCGCCGAGCTCCAACACCCTGCAGTCTCGGGTTGCGTCATCACTGGCCTCAGCAAAGGTAGTCTGTAAATATTGGCAGATCAAAGGTGTCGAAGGCCAGATCCGCCCTCCTTGGCCCGCACCGGCGAGAACTCGAACTCGAAGATCTGCTCGCGGAAGCCAACGTCAGCTATGCTGCATTCGGGCGTTTCATGGAAGGAGGAAAACTTTGAAAGCGGAATTAATCGACGTTTCACCTTGAAAGGATATTTCAGCTGTGCGTGTTTCGTTAGCCCAAGTGAGGGGGTTAAACATATCTAATGGAATTGTTGGCCGACCTTCCTCATCCAGAGAAACCTATGAGCACGCTCTGCCATCCGCAGTCACCAACAAAGCACGGGATAAAACAATGAAGTTCGTATTGTGGGCAATCAATTTCCTTGCAGAAAGCCTCTGGCGTACAGCCCAACCAGTTTTCATGAGGCTCAACAGAGGCTTATCATTTGTCAAGTTGCTTGTATTTCCAGTAGATATCCGGAACACGACCGGCACAAAAGACCTGGGCCAACATGAGAATACTGAGGTAAAGGGGGAAATAGAAATGAGGGTCGGAACGATCCACGCCAATTCTTGTCCACAAAGATTTCACCGGACGAGCAACGCTTTAAATGGTAGCCGCAAATATCTAGTTGTCAAGGACAATTAGTGTGCTCTAGGTCAAGGAAACAGGAAAAAGTCTCACCATGTTTTCACAGCTTGACGTTGCAGACTGGCTAACAGAGTAGCGCGTCATGTCCATCATATCTCGAGTCAGCAAACTGCAGGACACCAGAATAAATAGTAGTCTCAGCAAAACGGAGGTAGGTTTGGCTTCAGGATACATAACGCATCTGACTACCTGGAAATTTATAACATGCTAGACTCTTTCATAAGAAAAGCAAACCCCAGTACCTGAATACCGTTCCGCACACATCTTGTTCCACGATCACGAAATTCCGGGTAAAATTCCCTTCCGTTGAGGGAGAGGATTGATCCAGGCTGCTGGTATGACGCTTTTTCCCACCCATTGTGAAGAAACTTAGATACTTTTCGCGTGAAACGAAAGAGAGACGTTTCTTGGAAGAGGCGGTGGTTCCAGGAAGTTCCAAGTAAATCCTCAACAGTGATACTGTTGCTGTTGATCCTGCGGATTCCCCGTAAATCGGATGACCGCCCAGTCACCTTGTCCGATCCGCTCCCGTTGGGTAGGAATGGCGAGAAAAAGAGCGGAAAGTAAGGCGAAGCAGCAAGGCAGCACTCCAGCGTCAGATCGGAGCCTGAGTTGGAGAACCCATTTTTAAGGGTGGGCGGGCAGGGAAGAAAAATTGCGTTAGGAAACGAAGAAGAAAGACGCAGCAATCGTCAGCAGGTAGGAAAGTGAAGTATTTTCACCAATTTCCGACTTACAAAGAGCAACACCATGCGACACTTGGACACCGAAGCTGGAGGTGAACAACCATTTCGTGATCCTTCATTTCTTCGATCCGCCTCCTGAATGACGGTCATCATTGATGACGGAAGGAATGTCAGGGATATGACCGATGACATATATGTCATATATGTCATACCGCATGTCATACCTATCATGTCATGTCATGTCATACAGTAATCACTCACCTTTAAGGTACTCCGACGTTAACTCATATACTGGCTTTGCGAGAACAGGTGTTCCGCTCGGGTAAAACAAACTGGCTAAGCTCCCATAATCAGTCCGGCCGAGTGCTTTTATCATGCATCTCGGAAACCCGGATAATACGAAGTGATGACTGACAGTACAGTACTACTGTACTGTCATCCTAGCTACTAGCGGAGTCACGGTTCCGATCAGAGACGGGTCAGGCTAGGGGCTATCAGAGCCCATAATAATAACCCTGAACCTAAAGTCCAGCACACCACCCGGAGCTGTGACTGTAGCCAATAGGGCTAGGCAAGCGGAGCTAACTAAACAGATAACAAACAGCACTTTACTGGAAACAGATATACTTCAAGCTGGGTGCCCGGGGACTTGTCCCGGCACAACCCACCACTGCGGCTAAGGCTAATCACACCACCAGGATTTGAAATAAGCAGACTCTAGCCACTGCAAAGCTGGTCGGCAGAGCCGAGTTCAGCAGACGGATTCCAAGGCAGGAAAACATCCGAAGTAAGTTGAGACGAAAACTTGTAAGTACTGACACCACCAGACCCAAGTGGGTCAGGCGGATCCCAAAGTGGAGTGGCAAAACCATCAGATTGCAAAGCCGCTGAGGTCGATTGAGAAAAGAATTGCGCCACATCCCGCGGCGGCAATGACGAACCAGTAGTAATCACAGGCGGGTAAAGGGAATCCAGTAATGCACCACCGGGATGAACCGCACCGTAGCCGTAGGTGGCTCCGGGCTCAACCAGGCCCCTGACATCACCGCCGACCACGAGTGTCGGCATCGCCGTAGCACTGAATAGAAACGTAGCCACCATGAAAAGAGTGAGTGCAAATTCTCCGATGCCAAATGGCCTGGAGCCTCTGGGGACTCCGAACCGCCGAAATGCCGCAGCCGCCGGCGGTGCACCCCCCTCAATTTCAGTCAGGCAGACACCAGGAGGGCAGTCCGAGCCCTCTCCATCATCATCGGAGTCACACACCTCAACAGGCTCAGGGTCAATGTCAAACCAGTCAGGGTGGACAGTGTTGAATGTCTTGAAAGAGTTGTCAGCAGGAGCCATCGGGCCGAGAGCCAGAGAGGCAGACGGCGGCACGAAGGCGGCACGGCTGACCTCATGCAAGTCAATCGGCTTACCATGCACGGGTGCAGAGGCCTTCGGCAGCAGCCGCTTGCTGGCGGTCGGCTCAGCGACACCACCAGCAAGCGGACCGCTGACCTCAGCAAATGCAACACGGCCAATGGAAAGGTGCTCATCAGGTGCAGACTCAGCAGAGGCAGCAGCATCCTTGAACTGCTGCAGAGCCGTAGGCTCTGGAGCAAAGGAATGCGCAGACAGCTCACAGATTTCAGGTTGCCCCACGAGAGCACACAAGTGCTCCATGGACCCCTCATCCCCAGCGTCATAGTACCGCTGAAAACGAAGGGCAAGCACGTCGGAGTCATAAGACTCGACGGCTTGGCAGTAGGATGCCGAGATGGACAGCGGGTGAGTGTCCTTGTGAGGACACTCACTCAGCCAATGCTTTGACCCAACGGCGCGGCACTTCTCGTGCCCGCACGTTGGGACAAAGGTGCCAGACCGCTTGTCAAAAGCCACCTCCGAAGAGGCGGAGTGAGCAAGCGGTTGCACTCCAGGTCGGTGGAAGTTGCGCGGAGTGTGTTTCCCAGGGGGCTTGGAGCCACCCTTCTTAAGGGAATCGACATCCCGCTGCAACTTGACCAACCGAGCACTGAGCCGATCAATGGCCGAAGCCAGGCCAGCGTCAGTGGTGCAAGATGCAACAGACATGGGCCGCCCCGCAGTGCGCTTGCCCGAGAGCCGCCCACAGCGGTACTGCTCACGGACTCGTGCCTGCAAGGTGAGCAGACTCACAGCCGCACGCTGGTCAGCTCGAGCAAACGAGTCAACCAGCGCGGCGTAAGCCGGCCCAGACAGCGCAGAGATGAATTGCCGTTTAACAGCGTCCTCGGGCAGCGCCTGTAGACGCTGTGCATCCCGAAGGCAGCTGTTAAACAGCCGAATGTCAGAGTCAGGGTCTCGCTCATCAGAGATCCTAACCTCAAGCAGCTCCGCAAATGCATCGAACGGGGTCGATACATCCGCAAGCATACGCACCACCTCGAGGGTGGCACGTTTGCCATCGGCAGGAACATCTGAACCAGAAGCCTCTACCCAATTACGGGCAGGAGACCCTGGCGCAGTCAGCAGCAGCAGCACAGAGTATAACAGCTCATTCGCAGCAGACAGAACAGGGGCGTCAGCAGCTGTCAGTTCAAACAGGGGTGCAAACGCAGGCGACTGCAGCGTGAACAGCTGCTGCAGCTCGGATACCAATTGCGAAAAAATGTCCGAAGCTGAATTCTCGTTGCCTTTAAATTTTGCAGTTTTGTCACCCAGAACTTTTGTTGCTGCTGTCTTGGCACACTGAACATCGAAAGAATCCCTGCGCAACCTCTGCAAAAGTACGGCTGCCGCAGTGGACGCCTCAGACTCTCCCGAAGCCAAATGCGGAGTCGATGGCGTAGCCGCATTCAGCGCCCCAACATCATCAAAAATGGTTGCTAGCTTCCGCGCTCTAGCGCGTGTGCGTGGTCCAATCGGAGTCTCCATGGTAAAAATGACGGCAAGATGGGGTCGCGGGCTAACGGAGCGACAGTAGTAAGCATTACGCAGCGGCCAATCCTGCAGAAGTCTCAGCGGTAAAAACAACATCAAACAGGTCATGAGCCGATTGGCTAAAAGTGGTTGCGACCCACAATACGCGGAATGCCCCCACCAGTTAACAGTAACATTACCGCCCACCCGGCCGCAACGGAACAACCACGACACCGCAGCAAACCCTATAAGAACCCCAAGGGTGGGAAACACTGAAGGCACATATGACAGCATACGGCTCAAAACACTACGAATAAAGCCGAGAAACTCCAGAGGACGACTCATGGGGGCCAGAGGGCAACGTACGCAAAATATAAAGGCAAACTACCAACATTTGACCACAAGTGAGTTCCTAAAAATGCTCTACGTAAGAATTGCAAAAACCGGAAAACACATTGAAGCACAGCGAAATATTTGTATAACCATGAAACGACATGTCGTTGCGGCGGTGGCGGTCTTGCGGCCAATTCCCGCCCTTGGGGAGGGGCGAAGCGGCGAAGCGGTGCTTCATTTGGCGCTGCCGCCCATGGTATTTCCCATCCTCGCGACGGTTCTGGCGGTCACGCCAGGAGGAAGGGGGAAAATGCACACCTGGCTTGCCCGAAGGCTTGCCCGTAGACGGAGCCGACCATCTCGTTGTTGGCTCGTCGTTCGCTTTCTCGTCGGAGAGCGTGGCGAGCACCTTGTTGGCGGCGTCGATGTGGAACTGAAAGTCCTTGATCAGGGCCTTCACGTCAACGTCGGACGGCAGACCAGAGTACAGCACGTTGGACTTGTCCACGAAGGGCACGTGCTTGCTCCTGCCGGCGTTCGCATCCCAAACCTCGAGGACGTGGGCGTAGATGTCTTCGAGCTCGACCTTGGCCAACTCAACGTCGAGACGAAGCGGGGTGATCACCTTGTCGTAGAACTCGGGGTCGAGTGAAGCCAGAAGCTGCTTCTTGGCCATCATGTCGTCGAGTGGTCCAGAGGCGCCGTTGCCGATAGCAGTCAGGCATGCGTCGAAATCCTGAATAAGAGGGTCGGGGTCTTTCTTGTCGTCGAAATAAATGGAGCAAAGCTCCTCGTAATGTCCAAGAGGTCGAACCACGCGAGGGATCAAACGCTTGGTGACCTCGAGGAGGGCACGCTTGCCATCCTGAGGTGAAGCCCGTCCCGAAGCCTCAACCCAACGCGGCCGCGCGGGTGAGCTAGGAGAAGTCAACGATGTCAAGGTCGAGAAGAGGATGGCATTGAAGATGGCGTTGACCTCCTTCTGCGTGTCCGCCAAATCAAAAAGAGCGGCGTTGTTGGGGTCCTTCTGCTCGAACGCGCGCTGCAAGGACTTCACAATAGACGTCCAGAGCGTGTTACGGCGTACTTCATCTCCATGAAAGGTGTCCTCTTTGGAGCCCAAGGCGTCGCGAGAAATTCTCTTGATGATGTCGACGTCCCAGGTGGAGTTCTGGACAGCCGCAGCTCGAGTCCGGTCCGGAGCCGCGAGATTGACAGCCGGAGAATTTGGCGTCGGCCTATAACGAGAGCCGACGTCGCGTGAAAAAATCGTGTCTAGTCTAATGCGGTTGTTGGCCCCCAAGGGAGGCGTGACGTGAGAATTTACGCTCATGATTAAAATCCAGTAGGTGGGAGCGTTGGGGTAGAGTGCCGATGTCAGAGAACACAGAAAAGTGATGGTCGAGAGCCGTAAGATGTAGTGCCGGAACGGATAATTAAGGAAGCCGTAACTGTGAATTTTGCAAGATCGTAACGCGGCGGCCAAGGAATCCCACGACAAAAATTGATCAAGTTTCAGTCGAGTAAAATCCAACGCGGACAATACAATTTAATCCCAGGTAGGCGAACGCTGCAGCGATACCAGATTTAATCCGCCCGTGAACTAGCTCTCGACCGCAACTGCGAAAATCACGACATCAAATTGAGCCCCCAACGCCCCACCAAGCGGAGTGGTTTAGCCACTCATGGAATCAAAAGTAGCGGAAGGTGCCTGGCGCACCATAACCTGTGGGATATATAGTGCCAACTCGATATATTGAGGTGCTGATAACTCAGAATGCTTACACTTAAGATAACATAAGAAGTCAAGTTAGATTGAGTGTCGCTCGGCTTAAGCCCGAAACCCCGAACCTGTGACAGCCGTACTGTACGGAGTACTAGTACAGACAGAGGACTGTGACACACACGGGGTGTCACATCCAGCATTCATGTCATGCAGACCTGCACACACACAGACCTGCGCACACACAGACACACAGACACAGACACAGACACACACACACACACCCATACACACAGATGACAACACACACACACGCACACACACACACACCCGCACACACACACACACACGGTGCACACACACCGACCTACACAGACCTTCATTCAGACCTGCACACCGAGCCATTCAGAGAGAGACTCTGTATGGCTGGAAGGGCCGAAAGCAGGTGTCGCAGTTGGCATGGCACTTGAAAGGTCGCAGAGCTGCGCAAAGCTGGCGTCTCAAGGCGCCATGGCTGCGAGGTAGCCTCTCATTTGTGTCGCGAGGTCTTTTTATTTGTCGTGTCGCAAAAAGATTCGTTTATATTAACGACGCTTCGCAGCTTTTTCAGAAATATGTTGTTTTTCATTTCGCGGTTTCCCTTTAGGGAAGGGTTATACGCGCTGGAATTCACACGTCGTTTCCGTCTCAATCCCGGAAAAATTCTGAACCAGCGTGACGGTCATATCGTCTTGCATCGTCTCGCGTGTCATCGTGAATTTAATTTAAACCCTAAACGAATAAAATGATTGACACGCCTTGCAATATCGGAAAACCGAATTTTGAACGTGCTTTGAATATCCTTGTAGAGTCTTAGTGACACCGTTAAACACCTACTATAGTAAAATCCGCACGAGGTCATAGGCACATGGGTTCTTGATAGTTACCGTTACTAGCATATTCATGGATGCATCCGGAGCACCCCCTCTTCTTGGATCTTGGAGGGGGGGATCCGCATTCCATACTGCATTATAAAAAAATGTATTAGAATTAATTAAATATTACATACTTATATTTATTGCCGATCAGCCGAAATAATATTTATACCTATTTGTACACTGTATAACGATAGGGTATAAATATTCGGGAGAAACGCCTGTAGAAAATTATACCCACAGTTTTGCCGGTGGACGAGCGGACAGGTTCACGACATTCGTAGTTTTCTGAATTAGTTCGATCTGCTCGGTGACATGAGCCGCGTTCACAGTTTCAGGTCGTGACACGCCAACTCATCTACTGCTACAGTAGGTCTATCTGCTCGATACCTTCACGAGTATCTTCCCTTCCCTTTAAGGGTAGGGTGCCGTGAGTTTTCAACCTATTTATTTTCATAGCAAATTCCATATTCAAGGGACATTTGCAACTATTTAATTGGAAAATTCACAGGTACCAATATAAACTTTCAAATGCTATCCCACCAAAATATAAAATTAGTTTAGAGTGTTAGAAACCACAAAAAAAATTCTAGAGCAAAAGTTAATGTAGGAATTTCGAATTTTGAATTATTTGGCGCCAGGTGTACTGATATCAAGACACCTGGCGCCAGAAAATTCACAATTCGAAATTCCTACATTAACTTTTGCTCTACAATTTTTTTTGTGGTTTCTAACACTCTAAACTAATTCTATATTTTGGTGGGATAGCATTTGAAAGTTTATATTGGTCCCTGTGAATTTTCCAATTAAATAGTTGCAAATGTCCCTTGAATATGGAATTTGTTATGAAAATAAATAGGTTGAAAACTCACGGCACCCTACCCTTAAGGAGCGAAACAGGTTTCCTGGAAAAAAGTGACATCGTGACACACACCGCACCGCAGGAGATGTCCCTCAAAAATTATGCCGTTGGAAATTTTCCAAAAATTTCCTGCCGATGTCAGGAGTTCTACCCAGGATTGTGTCGAGCGCTCGCGCTTTACCGGCCAATCATGATACGATAGCATCTGAGGGATACCGACCTCAGCATCGGCAGTCCTACCCCGGATTGTCTCGACCGATCGCTCGTAGCCGACAACGAGAGACACGTTTAACAATTCACAATTATACCACAAAGATATGCGGAATTTCCAATTATGAATTTGTCGCAACACTACCACTTTCATACGAGGAAAACAGAATCCGCTTGCATCCTTTCGCTTTCACCTCACTGCTAAGACCGCTGAACTGAGCGCCCCGTAAGTCACTCTTCAGCGACCGTTGTGTTTGGTATAATCCCGTCTACCAAACACAACGTAACTTTGCATATGCATTATAAAGTATGTTAGGAACCTCATATTTCTTGCGCGCGCAAGATCCGTTCAGATTCTAGGAGTCTGGACGCGGCGCGTTAGAGGGGGTGGATGATTTTGTCATTCGTCGAGTCCGCTGACTCGACTCACGCGCAGCAGCGACGCATAATGCACAGCATGGCTTTATCACGCATATCTCATATGCATATACAACATATTTTGAGCATCTGACACTGCACTGACAGCTCTGGCGGAAACGCGGATGTCATTTGCGTCCACGTTTCCGCTAGGATTTCTTCCCTCATTCGCGCGCTCGCTTGCAAGCGAGCATGCGCATCGCGTGAGGGAATTGTTTGCAAAAATAGCACCTGGTGTGTGTCATCTTTCCGAAATAAATTGGACAGACTCGTCAGTCAACCATACATCTCACTGTAGGCTGGCGCGTTCATCCGGGTATAGCGAACGGAATTTTGAGTTTCTAAAACCCCCAATAGTTGCGATTGCGGGTATCATTCTACGTGATGCGCGTATCGATAAACTTAGTAGGAATATGTGATAATATTCAATAGGAAATTCTTGCTTAGATTAATACATGATCTTAAGAAGTAATCTTGTTTTGGCTCGACAGGGGCACACTGCGGGGGAAACGTTCCGTGTTATTCTTAAAATTGCATATTTAACAAATGACATTTGAACACTCACCACTGCAAAAACGGACAGATTTTGCAAAAACGGTCACGATTCTGCAAAAGCCGACACTGGAAAACTCTCGAGCGTGTTTGACCTCATCATTATGCCATGACACCATTCGGGTGTCATCGTCATCGTCATCGATTAACGATTATGGGGTGGGGATGGGGTCTGATTCTCTCTCTGTGTGGCGATTTTATTGAAAGGAATTTTCGCGAATTAATTCCTCCGTTCAACACACCCTGAATGCAATTAAAATAATCGTTTGTCCGATTTGTTTTTCATAATTTGTTATCCCTGCTATTCCTGTCCATACAAATTTGGTCATCTGAAAATTTTCTGTGAATTTTGTGGATTTCTGCGAATTTTCACGACATAAATGAGCGTTGCGCTCATGTTTGTCGCAGGTGCGACAGAAATGAGCGCAACGCTCATTTATGTCGCACGGTATAATTGCAGTTTTGTCGCACGGTGCGACAAATAAAAAGACCTCGCGACAAAAATGAAGTGCTACCTGGCTGCGAAGCACTGCACCCGTGCTGATCGTGAGTCACAACAGAAGCATCCTCAACAAAAGTTGCTGACCCAATCTGCCACAAAGTTTGAAAGACCATGTCAGGCATGCACAAGCTGGCCTGAAGTGCACTGAGCCTATGGCTGCCGTGTCACTCCGCGCGCGAGCCTGGTGCCATCACATAGGAGTTCACACACAAGTGAAAACAAAGGAGATCCGAGGAATATTTCAAAAACAACGAAGAGGTTCGGCACCCTGTTAGGTGATACCGTTCCAGCAGAACAAAACAACACTTTGCAATTGGGCATTCACTGCGGCTCTCGTGTCGTGCGCCCAGGTCGCAGCACGAGCGGCTCCTGCGGTGAATGCCCCCAACCTGCCACAAGGCCTAGTTGGTGCCCTTCGAGCAGCCAAGCACGAGTTCACGTCGAAAATTATGAAAGCAACTGCGGGCAAAGGCGTGCTTCGAGCACACGCATGGCAAAAAGGCATGGGTCAGGTGTCCAGACCCGAGCTGGCGCGTCGCCAACCATGAATTCCCACAACCTGTCATACAGGCCCGTCGGGGAATTCACCGCTGCCAACGCCCACATGGGTCGAATTCACAAATACAAACACAATGAAAACTGAAGATAAAAACATTCGGCTGCAATGCTGTCAAAAGGTTGCAGTCAGGTGTTTGGACTTGAGCTGGCGCGCCGTAAGCCGTGAATTCCCACAACCTGTCACCCAGGTCCGTTCGGGAAATTCAACGTTGCCACAGCCTGCGCAGGTCGAATTCACAAAGGTAAACATCATACAAACTGCGGGAAAAACATGGGTTCGGCTACAACCTCGTCAAACGGCGAAAGTCAGGTGTCACGGCTCGAGTTAGCGCGGCTACGGTTGTGCATTCCCAAACGCCGGTCACATACGCCGGTTTGAGCATATTCGGCAAGCAAGCCCTGCGAGGTTCGAATTCGTCGCATAGCAAATGGTGCAAAATATGGTACAAAAAGGCCGGGCGCATCGTGCACACACGTGAATACCGCTGAGAGTGCCTGTGACGGTTCGCCGTCGCGGGTGTGAATTTATGACAACCGCAGCTTCAGGCTATCTCGCCGCTAGGCGCTCAACGGGAAAAATGCCCCTCTGTGGGAATTCACGAGCGTGTCCTGAATTCACGAACGTTTTCGGGCAGCTGCGGATCTCCACCGCTGCGGAACGGCGACATGCGTGTCTATTGCTGTGCTACGTAAAACATGTCAGGCGGCAACGCGCTTCTGCCGCGCCAGCTCGTAGATTCGCAAAACGGGCGCGGGTCTAACTTGCACTCGCGGATTGTAGATTCAGGCTCAGATGGAAGCAAGGAAAGCAGAAAGGCAAACGAGCAACACAGGGGGCAATTCACAGATAAAGCAAACGCCCAAGCACGGCTTCGCACATACATCAGAGTGGCGTGCCGGCACTCTGGGGATCCGAACCAGACTCTTACAAACTGCTAGTGACAAAGCTCTCATGTGGATTCGAAGCATATGTATGTATATATCACATTTAATACTAGGCCACAAGAGGCAAATATCACTGTCCCGCAAAATGGTTTTGAAAGGTTCGGATCTCACTTTTCGAAAGCAGGAGCTAGCGGCTAAATACTCAAGCGAGCATAGTGGAAGTCCGTGAATGCCATTGTCGTTTCGGATGCCCTGTGACCATTGGTTCCCAGTGACAGCGGCGTTTGGTGTCAACGCGCGCTTGCGTTTGCCCTGTCATGCATCGCCGAGACGTCATGTGTGGTCGTGTCGTGATGTCACTTCGCGTGATGTCGTGCTTGACGCTCTGCGGTGCTCGCGGATCGGCACGGGCTGGTCGCGGCGACGTCGATGTAGCGCTTGGCGAGGCGTCGTGCATGATTTATACTGGGAGGGAGATCTGAGCTGGAGGGTGAACGTGATATGCTCCGGGCGCTCGAGCGGACAATGAACTGGGGTAGGACCGTGACTGAGGGGGGAATAACAATTACTGAAAAATGGGGGTCATGGTTGGGGCGTTTGCTGACGGCTGAGACGGGCGCGATGGGGGCAAATGCGGTGGGGTCTGACATGGGCTGTGGTAGCGTGACTAAATATGGGGGGTGTGACAGGCCTTTCAGGGGTGCCCGAGGGACCCCTTCTAAGCGTGTTCATAGTTGTGACACTTTCCCACTGCTTCAGTAGTGACCCTCGACTCCGAGCACACTTGGCATCCCACTCATGTACAAAACATCTTAGAGTGGAACTACGAGGAATACCCGCCAGGATTCTTCGATGTCATTTGGGCCAGCCCTCCCTGTAGGCAGTACAGCCAAGCGCGCACCACTGGAGGACCTCCTGATCTTCCTCAGGCTGACAAGATCGTGCGGCGAACATTGCAAATCATCGACTATCTAGAGCCAAAGCACTGGTTCATGGAGAATCCCAGAGGTCGCTTCCCCAACGCGCTGCGGCTTCGCCCCATGATGCGCCGACTCCCTCCTCCACTGGTGTGCACCTACTGCATGTACGGTATGCAGTGCATGAAGCCTACTTGCATATGGACAAACTCAGCGCCGCCTACGCACTTGCTACGCTGCACTGCCTCAACACCATGCGCGTGCAGGTGGGCGACCGGCAGTCATCCGAAAACCGCACAGCTGGGGCCCCATCCACAGCAAGCTGGAGCTGGGCAATCCGCGAGTGTATATCCTGTACCAGCGCCCTTGCTGCGACAACTTTTCCGGCATCTACGCCTCCGCAAGACTGAAGACCCGCTTTAGACTCCAAGCGGCACCCTTCTTTATGACAGTGGTGCCCTGGTAGCGGTAGGCAAGCTATGATCGAGAAGGAACCAGAGAACGTAAGAACTGGAACTAAGAAGGAACCATTTTTGGTACTGTCCTCAACACGATAGGTGTTCCCCGTGGCAAGATTAAACCTCTCCTTAAAAAACTTTCAAGAATCTGTAGGCAACACACCAAAAATAGGCGAGACGTGTTTCTGTTAAACACCACCACCACCTTGTACACTGACCCGCATACAGTTGACATCCTGAGCAGTGAGACCATGACAGAAACAGAAGCTGTGCAGCAATCAAACGACTTTCTTCAAACCCTTCTGCAATAATTTTCAAAAGGCTTGCAATATAAGATGGTTCTCTGTCCCCTAGGGAGGGGCCCTCCCCCCTCCCCTCCCCCACCACCCCCTCTCCCCCGCCCACCCCGACCCCTTCCTCAACGTCTCCAAATACCCCCTTAATTCTTCGACTTCCCTCCCCACCGCTCAGATACAGCCACCCCTCCACTCACCCGGCCATGGCTGCTTCTCCATCTTCTAGAGTTTTTTGCTTAGCACCTAGCTTTTCTCTAGATGTCACCCTGCTGAAAAGTGGGTTGAGCCCCTTTGTGGGCGCGCTATAGCAGAGGGAGTAGCCCCTGGTGTTTTCACTAGCCTGCTTTGCAGGGATACCGCACTCTCAGGACTTTGTCCCCTTTGCTAGCGTAAATGTTTTATTATTATTATTATTATTACCTGGGGTATGATAGTATGACAATATGCCAATATGACAGTATGACAGTACAGTAGTATGACAGTACTGGATGACGGTCATCGTGTCAGCCCGTCGATGTGACATCTGAATCGAGAATGACGAATCGGAATTAGAAATGAAATCGGATCAGGAATCGAACGTTGGGCCGTGGTGTGACATCGGGTGCCCGGGTGGTTGACCCTGCAGCCCGAGTTACGAGTGAATAAGTAGAGCACTTGAGAAGTGCTTGGCCTTCAAAACTCGGAACCGAAACTATCGTTTGCACCTCAGTCTGGCCCTGATCCAGTATATTATAAAAACAGAATTGTGTACCATTGCACGTTCAATCAAAAACATCATTCCGAGTACATGTCGCAGTGCCCCTGGCACAGTCTGAAAGTTACCCAACAACACGCAAAGCGGCCGCCAAAATCAGCAACTGCAGCGAGAAGCTTAGGGAAATGAAGGAATTCTGTTCGTATTTGAGAATTCTCGCCGAGCGAGCGCCAATCATACGCCAACGCGACATCGCAGACCCGGACCCACAAATCGGGATCGGAGTCGTATCGCCAGTCTTAGTCTACGCTCGACAGTGACACGGAATGTTCATCGTCATGTGACACGATTGCAACTATTGCATGCCACACAGACTAGAAGTCATCACTCGTCGCAATTACTGGTATGATCATGATTTATGTTATCAAATATTCATTCCGAAAACGGGGATCAAGCTCACAGAAATCATTTTTTGCAAATTTCGTTTTCGCACAAATTCATGCTATTTCGCACAAATTTAAGGTACATCAAACGCAATGTATTCATAAACAGCACATTCACATTCTGTGATTCCCAATTAAAAAAACCCCCCGAAGTTTAGAAATACCTTAATCCGGGAAAATTCAAACCGGTGGATCAACGTTGGGTACAGTTGAATCAACACCAATGTCCGCCATGATTGGAAAACTACGTGTGCGATGGAGGTATCAATCAGCGTCAGCGCAACACCGATTGACAGGGCATCGCCCAATGTCTCATCCGATGGATACGTCGCACAACTGATCGTTGCTCGATGTCCCACTCTATTGGCATATCGTACAACGGATGCAATGTTAAACTCTATTCATACATTGCACGATGGATCGACGTATAATGCCCAATCCGGTTGTTACGTTGTGCTACACTGTATCATTCAAAGTCACTTCCAGTCGCAGGCTTGGGTCAATAAATTACCCGTTTCCCCTTTCCACCTTTAATCTCAAGTACAGTTTTGTACTTGAGTATCAATCCAACCCACTTACGGGTGTAATACAAACAAATGTTATGGTTCAAACCGGCAACTTTGCTATGAACTCTTATGCAGAATCCATTTAACATATGTCTGGTATACCAATTTTTACAACAAAATGCCCGACATATTTTGTATGAACAGAGTGGGCATAATTTTTTCCACCTGAAACTCTTGTGCAGAAAATCACATTAACCTGATAATTTCCCACTTTGGAGATGCCGAGATTCCTCATCAACACTTCGTACACTTTCAAAAGCCCACGCAAACCCACTGCTACCTTCTCAAAGCTGACAACCCTGAACTGAAGCATCACATGTTCTTGCAACTGCACAACTATGTACTGCGACGAAGTGGGAAAGAAGGGCGTCCGTATGGAGAGCTCGCACTTGGAGTGCGTTGAGAGTATGGAGAGGAGAAACCCATAGCACTCGGTGAAGTTGGCCCACCCAACACCTGCACCCAAAACGATTTGCCAGTTGTATCTTTCAGCACACGATACACTGGCAAGTCACTTTGCGCCGATGATATTACTGAGAAACAGGAAAAAGTTTACATCGCCGAGTGTCCTGATGGATGAGGGAAGTGATCGTGCACGGCCAGTCATAAGAACCTGCTACAAGGTTCTTGTCAAACCACAATTTCTACCACGTCGTCGAAGCAAAACCTCACCCTAGTGAATGGGACATTCAGTACTCTTTAAACCAGTGAACGTTCTATTCACACCCAGGACCACTTTAGTGAGATCGTCAAATTTCTCCGAGAGCAGAGAACTCCTGTTGGACTCTAGCATGCAGGTACGGTGAGAGGGTGCTCACACGAGCTGACAAAAAAGTCAAGTTCTTGCGATTATAGATTGACCAGAGTAAGAGTAGTCTGAAAATGAGGGAAAAGTTTGCACCTTACGCGGCTGCCCGCTGGCGGTGACAATACGCTGTACGATCGGGCTGCCGGACTGCCGCACTGGGGAGTGCCCAGGAGGAGGTGCTGATCCTGGAGCCATCTGCAAAGGACTGTTTCCGATACCCGAAATAAGACCATGGGAGCTTGAGCTCGTTCCTTGGCCGGGTTGAGTTGCTGCTCGCCCAGAGGAGAGGGACCGTGAATATGCAGCCTGCTGCGCGCCCTGAATGCTGTTGGCGTCTAGGCCGGAGCCTATTATCTGGCGGTTGTGAGCGTTATCAACCTGCCTCAAACAACCATATAATATCACCAGTACGCACCAAAACTTCGAGCAACAAGCACGGTTTGGATGCAGGTTTGCTTGCCAAGATTGACTAAGTGTACAGTCATCAGCTTGTTTCAACTTTTTCCTAGCACCGTGGGAAGTTATCGCACCATCCTAACCTGGCAGAGACAAACTAGGGTACTTGCGCAAATGTGCTTTGGCTAAAATTAGCATCCGAAGGGGTAAAGAAGGCAACGTGGTTGCTCTCAGTACGAGAGCTGATCGCCACTCACCGTGTCGGTATGCATGGTGGTTGACATAATACGTCGGGTAGAACTCGTTGGCTGGGCTGGTGCACGACGCAAGTCCGATAGCGAGCTTACCACCGTACTTCCCAAAGGCTTCGTTCCGCGAACCTGTGCTCGCGAAGCTGAGGTGGAGGTGTAAGAGGAGGTTGTCATAGCTCCTCGGATTCCGGACGACTGTTGACAGCAAGCAGACAGCTTAGGCACCGCGACCTTCCTTGAGGAATATAGGACAGGCGAAGTAATTTATACCAATGGATGAATGCACCAAAACAAAGACCGCTACCGAAACAGGAACCTGCACACGGACAGGCTGTACAGGAATAGAGGTGCCCAGAAACAGAACGATCGAACCTGCGAAACTTGCGTGGGAGAAGATATGTTGAGACCGGCGCCCAGCCTCGATGAAAGATTATTCACCATGCCCCCAGATGAAAGAGACGACGGCCTTGTTCCTGAAGGGAAGAACGGAGACCAGCGCAACCTCAGTACTGTGCTAACGAATGGCACCTCCATTTGGTCACAGCAACGGACCTGAACGCAGCGGTTTCATAGGAGAGGTGCGTCGATCCCCGCTACCGTCGTCATTGTCGTAATCTATGCCAGTACCGTCTGCACCGGCCATGCCACCACTCTGCATCTGTACACACCAGAACAATACGCACCTTAAAAGAAGCACCTCAGGAACTTGGCCGACAGTGAAGGAGGAGGTCTCTCGGAGTGAAAACTAACACTTGTGGGAAATAAGTTGGAAGCACTCACTTGCGCTCGATATTGATCGCCCATGCGCCAACACTTTTGCTCCATTTCTTTCAGATAATGCTGCTGAGGTCCGATAACACTTCCCGGACGGCATATTCGAATGTAACCAATAGCCTACAACAGGAAGTTGTAAAATCTTAGGCATTATCTTCCCCAAGCGCAATGCTATTTAAGTTCCAAACTCACACGCACCTCGTTTGCGGTAAACTTATAGTGTTTCATCATATAACATGATATGAGAACACCAGTCCTGCCCAACCCGGCTTTACAATGTACACAGCAGACACCCGGCTCTTGCTCCGTAACCTCCAAAAACCGTTTCAAGATGGCCTCGGTAGGGCAACTACCATCGGGGAAGTACCTACGCAAACAAAGAAAGTGCATATGTATAGGTCACAGGAAAATATGGAGCTTCTTGCAGGCGGCTTGAGCTCACAAGTATCACTCGACCAGATGGACAGACAGTCTTGGGATGACGTACATGTCGTGATGACGGAACCCTCCATCGGAGAAGCGCCTTTTCTCGTACACTTTTTTGTTGAGGCGAATCACGGCAGATACGCCCCAGCGACTGAAAACTTCCCAATAGTCTTCTGGGACTAGAGTTCGGTATCCGTAAAACTCCGTCCGCTGTAAAGTGTGGAGTTTCATCAAAATCACTTTACCAAAACAACTGTATCGACCGTAGAAGGCGAGCGAGAGAATCGACAAAGGGTGATCAGTGTGAACTAAGAGCTCAATCAAACCGATTGCTGACTCAAAAGAAAATACTGAGGAGTATTGGCGTTAACCGGCGACTGGCGGCCGCGAACATACAAAAAATATCGGCATCACGAGGGGACGCTCTCATGTTCACAGGTTTTCCCTTTAGTGAGGCAAGCAACATAGTTATCCCGCAAACAATCTTCCCTTCCCTACATGATTTACCTTTGCGGAGGGCCCACTGAAGGCTATAAACTTGTTGGGCACAATCCAGTTGCTGTCCCCATTCTCCACTTGCTCGTAGTATTCATATTCTTCTAGGTTGAAGGTGGACTTGTCTCGCAAGTGAAAGTCGACAAACCCCACTGATTTTGCTTTCTCCATGGCACGTATGCAGTCGAGAACCTGCAAAAGTGACAAACGGCCACAGTGACTGAACGGTTTCGGATGATTACTGTTAGTAGTTTTTAAGACGCAAAGCTCCACAAAAGAATGCGGGGCGGAGATGGAGGCGGGTGGAGCAAAAAAGTGTTCCTCAAAGGTAATTTGTATGTCTATGTAAGTGCTGGTTCCAGTTCGGATGCGCACCGTTAAGTGAAAAGTAGACGCGCCACAGGACGCATCGCGAAAAGGAGCGAAAGGTTTCAAGGCCGTTAGTGGCTTATAGGCTTCATCCGCTGGCCAGCCGAAATAAAGCGTGCAATAAATGCCCATCTGCAACAGCGGATTCACGTTAGGAAGGAAACCACAAACGATA
Source organism: Cymbomonas tetramitiformis (assembly GCA_001247695.2). Classification (NCBI taxonomy): domain Eukaryota; kingdom Viridiplantae; phylum Chlorophyta; class Pyramimonadophyceae; order Pyramimonadales; family Pyramimonadaceae; genus Cymbomonas; species Cymbomonas tetramitiformis. The sequence continues at coordinate 13,977 of LGRX02033803.1, read as the reverse complement.
TCTCGAAACTATGTAGGACTGATATAAAACGTGTAGGACAAGGCATCAGCCGTGCTCCTAAAGATGAGTGGGCAAAAGTTGATACAGGCTTTGCTAGGAAATGAGGTGTGAGGGCGTGAGGAAAAAAACAGAAAAAGGAGACCCTCAAACGATCTGGAAGGCCGATTACCAAAGTGGCCGCGTTCGCCTTCCTGTAGGGATCAGCAGCGCAACAGAAATATATAGCTTGTCTTCGATCCGGAGACGCCTGGTCATATTGCTGCGCATAGAGAAAAACTTGAGAAAACAGGTGCTTGCGAAATACATGTGCTTAAGCGCCTACCCTCTAAAGTTCACAAGGAGCTCACAGTCTGCGTGGAAGATTGAGAGACTTGCAACTTATACCAAAAGACGCAGGCGCAAGGACGCAGTTGCGTACCAAGAGAAGATTGTCGAGCTTTGCACAGAAACGGTACGTTAAGCCCATGTTCAACGGGCCAAAGTCCGCGAAGAAAGGCTCGTAAAGCTGTAAACCCGTGACGTGCACTCCAGTGGGGGGAACTCAAGAGGGGAACGAAACTTTGGGATGAGAAGGTACTGTTCAAGTAAAGCAAAAAGAGAAAAGCAAAAGACAAACTTGACTCCACTGAAATGCTTTGACAAAAATTAAGAGCAAGCACAGCGGCAGTACCAGTTCGTTATCGATGGAGAAGCACAGCGCACTGGACGAAGCCGAAAGGGCTTGCAAGTTGTCCACGCTTCTCACTGCGGCGAGATATAGTTTGTCCTGTATATGCACAAGAAGTATCGTTATCACAACGGAGCAGGAACACAGGCTTATGTCGCGGTATGAGTAAAAAATGTAGGCGGGAAGGCGGACTTCCAAGACACTTACAAATCAGTATTCAAAACAGGGGAGCACCTTCACAATCTCAACAGCTCCCGCCAGTTCGCCCATGACTCGAGATCCCAGTGCTGGCATGTTAAAAAAGTTGAGCAGCACCAAAACTTAAACAAAAGGCATGCCACTTTTAACGCCTGGCTTGAGAGATAGATCCGCTAACTAGTTTCCACGTTGAGTGACAGCAGGTGAGCAACTTAGAACACACTTAACGTGTGCAATCAACGCTCTGCTGAGCTAGATGTCTGCAAGGCGAGAGTATCGTGCAATCGCGTTGGGTTGGTCGACAAGCAACGTGGGAAAGGCTTGCAATAGTGTGGTCACATGCGACTTGAAGTTCCTTGTGAATAGGCACAACCACTCTGCTATTTCCTTATATTCCGAAAAGGTGGATAATATTCACAAAAACCGTAAACGTATGTGAGAACGAATGTGGTCGTAACTCTGAAAATTTAACCGCCACACAAACTGATGTGCAATCCACATCTTTAACAGATTTCTGTGGACGTTTTTATATGTACTTTCCGGACGGATGCTCAAATTTCCAACCGGTATAATACCTTTACCTTCGCATGAACCTCTGCTCCTTATCACGTTATCAGTATGATTTGGAACCTGGCCAAATTACCTTACCTTACTTACTTAATCAGCAGAAAAGCGCGAATCCCAACGGGCGACACAGGCGAACTTCCGATCTCACGATCGCCAGACGCTAACGATGACAGTGCCAATGCAGTCGCGTACATTTACCGCGACCAGTGATGTCATTATATAATGGTCGACATTATATTGGGTACCATTATATCACGACATGATATTGTGTTGGACATGATATCATGTCACCTCCCGAAAACCATTATATTGGCCACACGATATTGGGTTGCGATCTAATGGTCCCACATTAGATCGCAACCCAATATCGTGTGGCCTTATATAATGTTCAATCTAATGTGCGCGACATTATATCATGTTCATTATGTGACTGTCGAAACATCGGTTCAAAACCATTATTTCACGCGGTCCGCAGTCAAGCCTTTCCAGAAGCGCACGTGCACTGTGCAGCGACAAACGCGCAACTGCTTGTATCTTGTATCCCCAGCTTGTATGCAAGCTTTCTACACAACACTTTTTCGACTGCCGCCTAAGTGTTTCGAATGTTTCGCTTTTGCGCGCGCACTCAGCTTACCAGATGCTTTCTCGAGCTGCCATTCTTGTTGAAGTCGGGACAACGAAATGTTCTCTCGGCTGTGGTCCCGGTTGGATCACACAGTCACTGTTTCACTCCAGCACTCAGTTCCATCAACCGCACAGAAAAACCTGAGTTTTCTTCGCGTTACAAGTTCTTTGGGGGAGCGTTTGCCGCGCTTGCCTTGTCCCCAACATCATGGGCTGCTTGTCAGGGGTCGGACGTTGATGATGAAGAGTTGTTGGCTTTGCTGGCGAGTGAGGCAGCTCCTTGCACCCCATCTCAGCACGTTTCGGGCCCAATTTCCGTGCTCTCCTCGCAACAATCGAGCACCGGAATGCACGCAACTATTGGGGTAGCACCGATCAATTTGCAATCAGCAGTGGGACCGGTTCGACCGACGGAACCGGCAGTTCACGCAACAGCTGCGGATACCGATGCTCGGAACGCGGTAACCGCAGAGGTGGCAGCCAGACTGAAGTTCTACCACCAGCTTCCGATCTCAAATAGGGCTTACGCACCATATTGGGCATTTTACTCCAAGCTGAGCACTGCAAAAACCCTAGGCCGATCTTCGAATACTGTATCGGTGCAGTGCATGGTCTGCAACCCAGTGTTGCTCGCTTCGGATGCCCCGCTCCCTTTGGCCCGAAACAAGAAGTTAGCGCTCGGATTTGCCGCCTACGACACAGTGCAAGGCCCAGGTGCCCTTGCGACCCATGCACAACGAACCCACGGCACGTTATATGCCTTGGTGAAAACCGCTATCAGTGAGAAGGCACGCCAAACGCCCGAAAACGTTCCGACAAGGGCCCTTGGGAAAAAACGCAACGTGAGCGAGCTCGAGCTGTTTTACGCGGATGTGAAGAAATACAAGCCTGACAACCCTCGACAGATAGGACTTTTGGAGGACCTGTGCTTGTGCGTAGGCAAGGCTCTGCAGCCTATTTCCATAGTGGAGAACCCTTGGATCCGCCGCTTGATGTATCGCCAGAACCCAGCAGTTGTTTTCCCAGATCGAGGCACTTTCCGCACAAAGCACTTGTACCAGTTTAGCGAGCACATCTTCGAGAAGATCACGCTGCCTCGCCTGGAGACAGCTGAAACGGTGGCTTTGACTTTCGACCTCTGGATGTCTCACAAAACAGATGAAATCTTTTCTGTTTGCGCCAACTGGAACAACGAAAACTGGGAGCACGAGCATGCCAGCCTCGGGTTAGTAAAGATGACTACTGGGACCACTGGGGCGCAAATAGCTCGCAGCTTCGCTCCGATCATAGCCAAGCACAAGCTGACCGAGAAGGTGGTGGCGTATGTCAAGGATGATGGGGGAAACTTGCATACTTGTGCGACTGCACTTGAAGGCGTCGTGAGTTGCAAGGTAAGATATTTTCATACTAGTATCCGCATATGTCCATATCTCTATTTTCCATATGTGTACCTGTATCTTCCTTACACTCTGTCCACACCAGGGTGAGGGAGGCACACGCATTGTACCAGTGTTCTGACACGTCTGACCCGTGTGACACGTCAGTACGAAAGGCTAAAAGTATGTGTGTTGTGTCGCAAAGGTGCTAGGTTTGGAGAAGCCCAAGAAGGGTGACTGCATAGCACACGCCTTGAGTAAAGCGTGTGGCAAGGCCACCTTGGAAGCAGTGCAACGCCGGTGCCCCGGTATCGAGTTGGAGAAAGCGCACAAGGAGCTTCAAGCGTGTGTGACCTACACCAAGAAAAGTGCTCCTGGAGCTAGCGCGTTGAACCAGGCGCAGAGGAACTGTAACCTGCCTGAGCAACGTTTGTTCACAAAGGTGCGTGCGTGACGCGCCTGTATTGTCTGTATTCGGGTCCGTGCTACAAGGGTGCCAGTGTTATTGTGTGCTCCTTATTATGAGCCAGCACCTGTTTTCGCAGAGCTGGCACGCACACACACTATCGTGGTAGACCTTTGATATTACCTGCTGCGCCACACATGACACTAACGTCGACTAGTGTCACAGGTGAAGACCCGCTTCACTTCGACGTACAAGTTCTTCAAGTCAGCTGCCGACAATGAGACCGCGGTGAACATGTGCTTCAGCTCACTGGTGCCGCGAGAGTATAGACACCGTGTTCCTTCGGCCTTGACATGGGCGACCGCAGAGAGCGTCGTGTCCACGCTTAAGTACCCGGCCACGGTGTGTGTCAAGGCTCAGGACCGTGGTCTCTGGATGGTCAGTGACGCGATGAATCGGTGTGGTCGGCTCTATTACGCTTTTGCGAAGGAGATCGCGGCCGCAGAAGCTCAGCTTATTGCCCCGGACCTAGGCCCTGTAGGCGACGAGCCTGCGGGGCAAGCTTTAGAGGCAGTGCGTGAACGCGCACAAATGAGATTCTGTATGGAGATGCGCCGTGAAGTGAACACATGGCTGCGCCCATTTTTGGAACCTTTGTTCAGTGTGGTTCCCGATAAATCCCATGCCTTTCTCGCTTTAGCAGTGGATCCACGCTTCAAGGGGCTTGGCGTCATCGTTGGGCTCATCGGACCACAAGCGGCGAATGCTTTGCGGCAGAAGTATGACCAAGAGCATTTGATCCCGATGATGATGGCGTACCATGCTGTTAAGCACGGGTCCTCTGCGGATGGGGATATTCCTGCCGCGCCTCAGGAACCTGTCCAGGACGAGGATGGGTGCGCGGACATCATCGAGTTGCAGCCTTTACCACAAGTGGGAGTTTTGAAGGCGGCCATGGAAACTGAACTCAAGCAGTTCAGGAGTATGACGGTTACCTCTTCTGACATCGTTGAGGCGGGTGGCGTACGGGGTTGGTGGAAGGAGTCCGTGAATTTGTTTCCTAATGTGGCACCCGTCGCACGTAGCCTGCTCGGCATTCCAGGTTCACAGATCGAGTGCGAGCGAATCTTCAGTATCGCGGGCTTGATAGTGGGAATCCGCCGTACGCGGTTGTCACCTGAATGTTTGGATGACATTGTAAACATCTACAAGAACTACCCCGACGATGCAACCCATGACCTCTCCTTGCTGAAGGGAGCCGAGGAGGAGTTGAACCCTGCAGCTGAGTGGGAGCACCTGGTGGCAAATGAGATGGATACCCTCGAAAAATTCGAGGATGAGCTGCGCAAAGCTGAGCTGCTTGATGACACTGATGAGTAGGAAGCTTTCCACGCTCTCCAATCTTGCAGTAGCCTTGCATAGAGTTCCCTAAAGCTGAGCTGCTTGATAGCAGTAATCAGTAGGATGCTTGCACGGCGGGCCATCGGAGTAATCAGTATAATATTGCATTTTAAGTAATGTTGATACCAGAAATGTGTAAACTAATGTTCAAAATAATGTTTAAACTAATGTAGTTAAGCATTATATTAGCCATTATATAATGTGACACTATATAATGTTTAATATAATGTCGGTCACCTTATATTAGACACAATATAGTGTCGGCAATACCCTGTTCAATACCCTGCTATTGTTACTGTCACCTTGGTCAAACTAATGCTAATGCTCATGTCGACATTATATTCAATATAATGACATCACTGGTTCGAACCCAAACCCAAAGATGCCAAGCAGCCGAGGGTTTCCCCTGCGTGTGCATGTGTGTTAATTCATACGAAATATTACATGGAATACATGTGAATATCCCGCACAAACGGGAAGCGCTCGGCTGTTTTGTAATTTTAGGGTGCACCCAAAATACAAAACGCATCTTTGAAACTCGGAAGTTTCAAAGATGCTTGCCGGTCGCGTGCAGCAGTAAAAGGCAAGGCAAAGGGTTTAGGATATAGAAGAAGTAGGAATAGTTTTCAGAAGCACTAGAATACTTTCCATATGCTTCTGAAAACTATTCCTACTGCCGCTAAATCTTAAACCCTTTGCCTTCCCCTTTGCCTTTGACCTTCCGTTCGCAGCTTTACCATGTGCACCTCGGAGCGGTGGCACCTCGGATCCGGCGAAATGACGATGACGACCTGTCTCAGGTCTGATGACATCTCGATCGCGCGGAATCAGTTCCCACTTCGTGTCAAATATCGTTTACCTTGGCACCTTCCTCGTACACTCCCGCCATGGCCGGACATTTACAAAAGATGTGGTGTTCGTTCGCAACCTCTTCGTCCTGCACATGCAGAGGGCAAGCATATCCCGGATAGAGATCCGGGAAGTGTCTGTCGTTGGTAACTTGAATGTTTCTAGGGGTGGGCAAACTGCCCACCCCCAACTTTGCTGCAAAGATGTTATTCTTGTGCTGCGAACCTTTCCCTCTCCTAAGCTTGGATGCCTGCACCCACGAACCTTCCTGCTCTAGAAACTTAATGTGTTGGCTCGGGCCCGCTTTCCGGAAGGCCGACCGGAGCAAATATTCATCCATGTCATAGTACCAAAGTGCATGGGTGTATGTGGTCTTTATGTTGCTCACTCCTTCAGTGTCACTTACCACGTAGTATTTTGGGAGGTAACGGTATGGCTCCCGCAGAAGGCACGAGTAATCTCTAGCTTCCTTGGCCCGTCTATCCGCCGAAACATTCATCACACTCGGCAAGTCATCTCTCCTTGTGTGTGACTTAACGTGTACCACATTGGTCACCACTCCTTGCCTTCCCTCATGTCAATGATGGCTGCTATGAGGGAGTACAAGGCGTAATTCTCCATCTTCCTCCAGAGCCTAGGGTCCCTTCCTTTATCGAATCTGATTTTCCGCACATTATCTATGGTGTTCTTGGAATCGGTGTGTACCGTGATGTCCGTCCCCAAGTCTTGCCAGAGTAAAGCCAAAAGTAACCCGTATGCCTCCGCCCTTGGGACCGATTGTTCCCCTGGTATAGCCGACATCATAAACGATTCGTCCTCTGTTACCACAGCGCACCCCGCTCTACTATCATTGAGACTCCCATCCGAGGCATATTGTCTTTCCTTCCTAGAGAAAAGTTCCTCCATGGTGTTAATGACCCCCGTGTCTTTGAAAAGTGTCGGGGCATCCCAGCTATGTGACCTATACCGCTTAGCTCTACCCCACATCATCCTGGGGAGTGTCTTCACAAGGTCTCCGGAAATCCCTTCCACTCTGAGCCTCGTGCCCACATTTACCATGTCCCGAAAGGCCGTGTACATGACACCGCCATCATTCTCCCGAAGCATGCGTTCCATCACCCCCGTGGGTCTCGCGCCCGCTCCAAAAAGTTCTCCAAGAGTCCGGTGACCATGTAACTGCAAGAAATGCATCCACCTTGCATTCTTTACCATGACTTTGGATTGGAGACCCAGGAAGTCATTGAGAGTGCAGTTCTCTCCGGTGTGCCAATGTGGGTTAGCCTCAATCCTCTTACCGCTGCGCCTGAGGCCTTCACCTGCCTCCCTGAGATATTCTGGATATCCTGCACACTTTTTAACCGATGGCATAGGGTTTCTTTTATCCTTGATATCCCCTCGGAGCAGGTTCCAACCTGTTTTAGCCCGGAGCTCTTTAATTGTGTCAACCATTGTATAATAGCAGTATTTGCTTGGCGATTGTAATGATTGGAGTAGATTGTCTAATTTCGCTGTGAAATACAGTGCCTCGATGTTGTCTATCCCGAACCCCAGACCCGACGAGGTATTGAACACAGCCGCCCTTGGAGTGTTGAGCATGCAATTCAACTTTCTCTGTATAACCTTCCATAATTCCTGGGACATCCCTGCTAGGGTCATGGCTTCCTCAGTGCTTGTAGCCATCCCAGGTTTGCTCCTTGCCATCCAGTTTGCCGCAAAGTAATAACTAAAAATGCTCAGCACGTCAGAATTAATGATCTTGGTGACCTCCATTTGGCGAAAAGAACTATTATGTAGCCTTCCTAATGCCATAGAGAACTTTTTGTAAACTTTCATGTTATGGTGCCTCCATGCTTCCGACGGCATGAGATGTCCATCCCCCACCACTACCAGATATCCCAAGTATTCCAGGGGGACATTGTTAGGTCTATGTGGAATGAGACATGATTCCCCAGTGTGGTCACGGATGCGGATAACCGGAGGGATCTCTTGGCCAGGAGTGTATGACGTGTAATGGCATTTACCCGGGCTCAAGTGCAAACCTACCGCTCTCAGGAAAGTTGAGAACAAACGAACCATCTCTACAAATTCATCTGGGTCATCACTTACCAATAAGTTATCATCAGCGAACGCACAACCCGGAATGTTTAGGCAGCCATCCTTCCCTTCCAATTCAGCTTCTTTCGGCAATCGCATATACTTCATTTTCCACTTGTACCCCATGCCCGCATGTTCTATAAACTTTAGGAAAATATCGTATACAATGTTAAACCGCAATGGCGATAGGGCACAACCTTGTTTACAGCCTTGCTCGATAGGGAAGAAATCAGTGTTACCAACCGGGGACCTAACAGTGCACTGGAAGCCGGATTGGAGATTGTGTATAAATTGCATAACTCCATCATCGAACCCCATGAACTTTAAAGAGTTCACAAATGCCCCAAAGTCAACCGTATCGAAAGCCTTCCTTACATCTGTGGAGAGAATGTACAATGCTTTGTTGTTGCGTTGGGCGTGTTTCACCACATTTTGGAAAACGTTCACTTGGGTGAGGCAGCTGAAGTTTGCTTTACCGGCTGCTTGAGCGTGCGTGATCCCATCCGATTCCGTAATGATTCTTGTCATCCTGTTATTTATGATTTTTGTGACCAATTTATATATGATAGGGAGGAGGGTGATGCCCCTGTAGTTGTTCAAATCTCTACTGTCTCCTTTCTTAAATAGGGGAACGATGACCCCCTGCATCAGTTGTTTGGGGAAAATCCTCGTCAACATGATGGAATTAATCAGCCCCAACACCAAGGTCCTCAGATTGGTGCAATTCTCCTCACATATGTTCCTAACTTCCACGTCTAGATCCCCTCCGGCGGTGTCACTTGGTTTGCATAAGTTAAATATCACTTTAAGTGTATTGATCTCCACTAAGTCTAACGGGTTACACGCTTTGTTGGGGGTGGAGTCGATCACCTCTGTCAACTCACTCACCTCTACCTCTTGCAATACCTCACCTGTGCGGGCTTGCACGCGTTCTCTTATTGCATCGTACACCGGAACACCGCTGACAAATTCGTCGAGGGAGGCGGTCTGGTCCGACGTGCCCCTGGTGGGTTTCCTACCGAGTTTGGCCCACGAGCTCCTAAAAGCCTCTAAAATACCATGCTTGTCCATCACAATCTCTCCTTCCTCTGTCATAATAGCCATCACCGCCTCAGTCCGATCCTTCGGGTAGCACATTACTCGCAATTGGTGGCTATATTTGGCGGCCTCCCTCCGGTATCTCTCTGTGAACACCCTCTTACCCTCTAGTCGGTACTCCGCTTCTTGCAAACGGTATGTGACCCAAAGTTTCCTTCTGGCGGCCTCTGCATCCGCCATCCATAGCATCACCTCTTCATCTTGTAAAGTGAACTTTCTATGGGTGAAGTGGGGTGGCCGCAACACTCCTGCTTTGTCTTTATATCTGTTCACTGCCGCTCTGAATGCTGAAATGTTCTGTCCTTTCTTCTTAGTATCAACAGTGTGTCGTCCTCCCGTATCCTTGTACCAATCATGCATACCCATCACCGCCCTTTTGACCGCTTTGACCCGTCCTATGGTTGATCTAGTTGTAGACATTTCTTTGCTAATCGGAATCTTGAACTTACCCGGGGTAAAGGAGGATTGAAACGGAGAAGGCACTTGTTTCCCCAGAATGTCTTGTAGGTCTCCTGTACGTGATTCAATTTCCCGCCGTTCCCGACACCGTCCGAAGGCCTCCGGGTCTCCTAGCAGGTTGTTCAATCTGTCACTCATACCCTTATGAAAGGTGCCAAGTTGTGACATAATCTTACCCTTGTCCTCCATAGGGTATCTTGTCTTGACCATTTCCGGGAGTTCCGACACATCTGGCCTCAAAGCCCCTGCAAGCGTGTGCAGGTTGAGACTAACCGTAACCGGGTTGTGATCCGAGTACGAATCGTATAGAGGCCAATGTACCCCCAGTGGGTTTTCTACGTACATGGAGTCAATGTATGTGTCTTCCACCCCCCTCAGGCTGCTAGCCAGAATATGGTCAATTCTCCTCTTTGAAAAATCCCTAGGGTCGGAAACATTATTGTTGGCTACGTAGGTCCAGTGGGACTTGGCGTGCCTATCATCTATTAATTCTCCCGTATCATAGACCGCCAACTCACTCATCATTCTCCATAATAACCTATCGCAAAGGGAATATCGCGGGGCCCTCAATTCATTGTAGTGATCCTTCTCATGATCAATTATTGCATTCATGTCTCCCAAAATGTAATAGTATGGTGTATCTAAATTCTTCCTAATGCATTCCTTAAATTGGAAATGGAAACACTTCATCTCCGCCGCGGTAAACCCAGATGACTGGGGCGGGCAGTAGACTCCTATGAACCAGGCCTCCAACTTTGAGGGCGAGCTCGGGTTAAGGTCCACCTTAATAGCATTGACTCTCCCTCTTAGAATTGGATGAAGTTCACCCCACTCACCAGACGTGCTTGTGACGCAGAGGGAGTTCTTATAGAAAATCGAAACCCCCCATAATCCCGTATGATGGGTGTGATGTATCTCCTTATGGTCAGGGAATATTGCATGTCTAGATTTACTTAGCTTGTCGTCTGTCAGCTTAGTATCGACCATGACTGCTATGTCATGCTTGTCTATCCACCCTCCTTTGCGGTTCCTATCTGTGTCCACCATTGATTTATAGTGTGCATGTAATGAATTTATGTTAATAGTTCCGACGTTTATGATGTGCTCGTCACCCGTATGGCGTGCTCCCTGCCTTACGACTCCTGTGGGTCTGCTTTCCTTAAGCACACCGAACTTCCTCCCAAAGGCTTGCACCGTCTTGTTAAGATCAATTGTTGTCCGTCCTGCGGCCTCTCGTTGTTCGTAGTCCTTCCATGTCGATATGTTGTCCGAGGTGTTCCATCTTCTCCAAAGCACAATCATCCTCATCACCCAAATCCCGCATAGTTGTCCTTCGTATTGGTGCCTTATCCCCATTCTCTCCATCCTACATCTTCTGACTTCCGATCCAGATGTGATCCATCCTGCTACTGCTTCCCATATGCTATCCCCCCCTTTGACCGTCTCCTGGTCTCCTTCTGCGGGGTCGTAAATATATACCGAAGTGCTTCCCTCTTGTGTCCGGGCAACCATTATCAGCCACCAATGTTTGTCGTCGCAAACGGGTATCACCCAGTGTCCAGGGTCGTCACGGGCTGAGCTGTCCCCTATTCTGAACTTCAGTGTCGATCTTACAGAATTTGAGTGGATGCTGCCGTGGGAAGGCGAGCCCATAATGGCCTTTACCACCCTATTCATTACAGCGTCATCTACCTGTCCATTTCTGTCCGTCTCCCCACTGGCCGAGCCACCTGAAATTCCCAGCGGAGGAGAAATCGCATCATCGCTACCTAACCATTGTGACATATGTAGGAATATCTTGTTTATCATATTTAGCCGGTGTGCCCGCCCACCCAAGACTCTGGGTGTTGCCTGGTACCACCCATCCCTGTGACGGGATGCATATCGGTTATGGTTGCCCTTGACACGAAGTGAGGTGATCTTATTTTTAAGTATGATGGGTCGTTTATAGTACCACCCTCTGCAAACACACCTCCAAAACGAAGTCGGTCTCTTATGTGCCGAATATACTATTGATCGTGGCCCGGGTATCCCGTGTCTTGGCATCCCCCCACGGAGCCTCCTATCCCAGAATGTCATGACGTGTGCGATCATAACAAACACTCCTATTTCAAAGTGGATGAGAGGGTATGTATCTTGGAGGTCCGTGACCTGTCGCCACAACCTTCTCTCAACAGAGTGTCGGTTTGTGCCGTCTATCATACTAAGCAAATGCTCCCTTATAGTTATCCCAGAGCATGGTGATCAACATAAAATAATTCAATATATATATATATATGTGCGCGGAGCTGCCACGAGCTGAGTATATATGTATTATATCACTCTAAACACACCACCACATCGAGTACAACAAATGTATCTCATTGGAATGCATGTGCTCGGAGCTGCCACAGGCTGAGTATATATGTATCTCATCGAAATGCATGTGCGCGGAGCTGCCACAGGCTGAGTACATATGTATCTCATCGGAATGCATGAGCTGCCAAAGGCTGAGTATTTATGTATCTCATGGGAAAGCATGTGTGCGGAGCTGCCCCAGGCTGAGTACATATGTATCTCATCGGAATGCATGAGCTGTCACAGGCTGAGTATATATGTATCTCAGCGGAATGCATGTGCGCGGGGCTGCCACAGGCTGAATATATATGTATCTCATCGGAATGCATCAGCTGCCACGTTCTAAGTATATATGTATCTCATCGGAATGCGTGTGCGCGGAGCTGCCACGGGCTGAGAATATATGTATCTCATCGGAATGCGTGTGCGCGGAGCCGCCACAGGCTGAGTATATATGTATCTCATTTGAATGCATGAGTTGTCACGAGCTGAGTATATATGTATCTCATGGAAATGCATGTGCGCGGAGCTGCCACAGGCTGAGTATATGTGTGTTTTATCGAAATGCATGTGCACGGGGGTGCCACAGGCTGGGTATATATGTATCTCATCAGAATGAATGTGCGCGGAGCTGGCACGGGCTGAGTATATATGTATCTCATCAGAGTGCATGTGCGCAGGGGTGCCACAGGCTGAGTATATATGTATCTCATCGGAATGCATGTGCGCGGAGCTGCCACAGGCTGAGTATATATGTATCTCATGGGATTGCATGTGCGCGGAGCTGCCACAGGCCGAGAATATGTGCGTGTTTCATCGGAATGCATGTGCGCGGAGCTGTCACAGACTGAGTATGTATGTATCTTATTGGAATGCATGTGCGCGAAGCTGCCACAGGCTGAGTATATATGTATCTCATCGGAATGCATGTGCGCGGAGCTGCCAAATGCTGAGTATAATTATATGTATCCCATCGGAATGCATGTGCGCGGAGCTGCCACAGGCTGAGTATATATGTATCTCATTGGAATGCATGAGTTGTCACGAGCTGAGTATATATGCATCTCATGGAAATGCATGTGCGCGGAGCTGCCACAGGCTGAGTATATGTGTGTTTTATCGAAATGCATGTGCACGGGGGTGCCACAGGCTGGGTATATATGTATCTCATCAGAATGAATGTGCGCGGAGCTGGCACGGGCTGAGTATATATGTATCTCATCAGAGTGCATGTGCGCAGGGGTGCCACAGGCTGAGTATATATGTATCTCATCGGAATGCATGTGCGCGGAGCTGCCACAGGCTGAGTATATATGTATCTCATGGGATTGCATGTGCGCGGAGCTGCCACAGGCCGAGAATATGTGCGTGTTTCATCGGAATGCATGTGCGCGGAGCTGTCACAGACTGAGTATGTATGTATCTTATTGGAATGCATGTGCGCGAAGCTGCCACAGGCTGAGTATATATGTATCTCATCGGAATGCTTGTGCGCGGAGCTGCCACATGCTGAGTATATATGCATCTCATTGGAATGCATGAGTTGTCACGAGCTGAGTATATATGTATCTCAAGGAAATGCATATGCGCGGATCTGAGACAGGCTGAGTATATGTGTGTATCATCGAAATGCATGTGCGCGGGGGTGCCACAGGCTGGGTATATATGTATCTCATCAGAATGAATGTGCGCGAAGCTGCCACAAGCTGAGTATATATGTATCTCATCAGAACGCATGTGCGCGAAGCTGCCACAGGCTGAGTATATATGTATCTCATCGGAATGCATGTGCGCGGAGCCGCCACAGGCTGAGTATATATGTATCTCATTGGAATGCATGAGTTGTCACGAGCTGAGTATATATGCATCTCATGGAAATGCATATGCGCGGAGCTGCCACA